>JAYJMB010030032.1:0-33548 GCA_036873735.1 Pouteria campechiana | reverse complement strand
GAGGTCACGTTAGTACCTTGTACCTGAAATCGGTAAGGTCTGCTGGCATTCCAGACTTCCTTTTCCTCTGAGGGCCTATCCGAAAGAGAATCCAATATCCATTGGTCGTGAATACTGGATTAAGGGAGTGTGTGACTTGAACTATTGATTGGGCCGTGCAGATATATGATTTCCTTTGCCAAATGGGAATTCGATGACTAAGACTGCAAGTGGAAATATCTTATATTTTGAACCACATAAAAATTAATCTTTGCATTTTTTTCATAAATTGGTAAAAAAATAAAAATAAAAAGGATCTGATCTATTCTTTTATGCAAGAAATAATTATGCATGGTTACTCTAGCCATGTGGAGCCGATAAAGTTAAACAAATAACAGTTGATTGTTTAAATGCTTTTGACAAAAAAAAATTATTAATTTGCTGTGTAGTTTAAATTATAAAATATTTATGTTTGCAATCTTAGACATCTATTTGATCTCAATCTAAATTATTAAATATATTTAGATTATCATTATATACTAAATCTGAAGAAATGAGAAATATATACTTTATTAAAGTGTATGAAATTATACGAAAATAAGTGCTTTTAATACAATATCTATTGTTCACCTAAGCAAGTTCCTAATATCGATAATCATGTAGTATATGAGCTAAATAAGAAAAATATTAAAAGACAGAATCACATTTAGACAGTGTTTGCCGTCCCCACCCATAGCAATGATATGGGCCTTTTGTAATCTCTCCGCTGTCCCAAATAGTGACTGCTGATTGCAACAGGCCCAGTGTCAGGCCATGACTGGTGAAGCGGCTAAAAGGGTTGAGTCGTCTAGTGCCGTGTTGTGGAGGATAATCTTAACTAGTCTTCTAGATGTAATTGTATAATATCGCCTAAAATAGAAATTTATATTTCTTTCCTAAAAGTTTATTCTTTCACTTGAAATTTATTATACTAAACACAAATAATGCAGTTAAATTAATTAAAAAAACAGCAATAAGTTAATAAGAAATTACGTTGTTGTTAAGAATTAATTCTTAATAAAAGCTGCAATAAATTCACAGTACATTCACGGGGCTGCAGAGTCTTGACGGGGTCAACTGTGATGGTTTACCTGCAGGTCTTGAATCTCGCTTTTTCCCTTCCATAGCCAAACTTGGAGCCCGTGCCTCACGTGGACTGTAGATCCTAGTGCTCGGCATCCAAATAGAGCGAGGATCACAAAAGGCAGATTCCGCCAAAAGAGAATTCAATTCAAGACCGTTAATCAAGGCTAAAAGGCTGTGGAATTGGAAATCTTTGCACATCGGGCTAGAAGGTCAGTTGTTGCATTGATGGTTCGAGACTTTTCTCCCATCATATAGTGCAAAATAAGATAAAAATGAAATAATACATACGGAGAAGTCCTCATCTTAATAGCTAGATCAAAGAATTGCCTTTTCTTTCTTTTTTTTATTTTTTTTAACGTGCCGTGGAGGGCTATGGCCGTATTAGGGAGGGTTTTATATTTCAACCACTTCGTACGTGTTGGTACAGCATACTGGCACGTGGCCCAATGATCCACCGACGAATTTATTTCTGCATTTATGAAACGAGGTTGACAATTTCCACGATCCAGCCCACCGCATTTATGGCAGGAAGCAACACACGCCAGCCCGTATGTCTCTTCTGCAACAAAAAAAAAAAAAAAAAAGGTGGCTTGCCACATTATTAGTACATTGCGGGGGTTATTTGCATAAATGTCCCTGAGTTTTGATGAAATTGCAACTAACGCTGGCGTTTAAAAACCTAGATTTGATTGAAATATGATGGCGTGTAAAAACTTAAGTAATTGCAACTTGCAATCCATTTATATGAAAATACACCCCCCCTAGCCTCAAGCTGGGCCACTGGCCATCACCTGCAGTGGT
Organism: Pouteria campechiana; assembly: GCA_036873735.1. NCBI lineage: Eukaryota > Viridiplantae > Streptophyta > Magnoliopsida > Ericales > Sapotaceae > Pouteria > Pouteria campechiana. Next base: position 31,643 of record JAYJMB010030032.1, on the reverse strand, counting down.
GGCATAACCATCTTTAGCCCTTTTTCTACTACCCATATATAGCACACATTAAAATGTAAGAAAATTGCGAGTTAAAATGTTAGGACTTCATGGGGGAGAAAGGGAGCTGTTAGCAAGATGTGGATGAGGGTTTCCCTAGAATGCATTCAATGCTCTAAAAAGGTGGAGTGGTTTTCCAATGGATGCTCGCAAGGAGTGGTTAGGGTTCATCAACAGTGCTGCGACCGAATCTAATAACTCCATGTCACTGAATTCTACCCATATAAGATATTTTAAAATTTACATATATTTATTATTTAAAAATAAAATATCATGAGATATAAAGGAGTTTTTGGATAATTTAATTAAAAACTTAGGGTCCTCCAATGTAAACTTTTCTTTCGTCTAAGGTCTTCTCATGTTTCATACTGGATGTGAATTAGTTGACAGTGACATAATCTTTGTAATAACCCAACTAGATAAGATAATAAAGAGTTCATTTGCATGAATGATATGCCCCACTTGTTACACAAATCAAATGTAACACCTACGATAGAATTAGTTGGAAGCACCTCATTTGGGCTCCATTGAAGTGCTTGTGTGAGAGTAGCATTTATCCATGACTTTAAGAATTATCTTGGTTTAAAAAAAGGTTAAGAGCAAATATTAATTAATTTAAGATTATGGGTCTTGCAAAGTTTTCACAAAATATCCATTCCATTAATTATTTTTAATTATTGTAAAATTTAGATGTTCTCTATTTATTGGACTTTTTTTCATTTGCTTTTTCATCTTTTTACAATTTTTATTTTATAATTGTTGATTTTCAAAAATATTCTATTTATGAACTTTGTTTGCAAAATACTCTCATAATCAACTTTGACTAAAATTTGTAATCCACTTAGACACAATCAAAACTATTTAATATTATAGTTAGATTGTGTTCCACCTGAACTTGATAATTAATGGGTTAGATTTTAATCAAAAAAAATTTGATTTCAGTCAAAAACTCAACAATAATATCATTGATAATAAGGCTATTTTTGCAAATAAATTTTATAAGGGGGTTTTTACAAAATTAACAGTTATCAGTAAAAATTGCAAATTATCAATAAAAATTGCAAAGTCACAAACAAATGAGGAGGGAAATGTAAAATGTCCTTTATCTTGACATAATTTTTAAAATCATAAATCATGAATAGTTGATAATGACACTAATGGTTGAAACAGCTTTGCGTAGGCGTCACGTTGCTTTTATGAAAATATCTTTCATGGACTAAACCATAAATAAGATCTTATCAAATGAGAACTTTTATTCAAAAATTCGAAGCGGAAGATTTCTGGGGCATATTGGCATATCAAGATGGTACACATTTCAACGAGTACTAACCAGGACATTCGGTCTGTAAAAATGCAGACTAATGGCTATAGATGCATTGGAGATCAACATCATTCATCTATTCAACTTTATGATGGTCCATTTTAAATCTCCCATACTTAAAAGAACAAGCCTACGTCTGCCATAATAAATGGCAGCTCGAATATTGCAGATTTGGATGATGAATTGCGCAAATTTACTTTCTCGATCGGAGACCCATACCCACCCGTGGACAAAGAAAATGAGTCATAACGTTGTTAATTCTTCTATGCGGCATGCTTTAAGCCGTCTTCTGAAGCTGCAGTTGATGAAACACAACATCATGCCATGCCCATTTTCATATGAAATATGCTCTTATTTGTATAAAATATGATTCAATTCTCTACTATTTTTCTTATTAAATTAAATTTTATAGAAAAATCTTTATTATGAACATGTGTAAGTGAATAAATAAATAAATATATAATAACGGATTTATTTTGTTATAAATTGATGCACTCCAAATTTATATATTTCTTATTTTATTAAATATAGTATAAATGTTACTTAAACCTATTTTACAATTTAGATTAAAATATAAACAATAGACATTTAGAAATTATATTAATATTAATCAATAACTAAGACTACAAGTGGAAATATCTTATATTTTGAACCACATAAAAATTAATCTTTTCAATTTTTAATAAATTCATACAAAAATAAAAATTAAAAGGATTTGATCTATTCTTTTATGCAAGAAATATTTATGCATGTTTACTCTCTCTATACGGAGCCTGTAAAGTTAAACAAATAATAGTCAATCTTTTCATTGTTTATTATGCTATTGGTTAAATGCTTTTGACAAAAATATAGAAATATTAATTTTTTGTATAGTTTAAATTATAAAATATTTATTTTGCAATCTTAGACATCAATTTGATATAAAGAATTTTTATATGTTCTTATTTTACATCTCAATCTAAATTATTAAATAGATTTAAATTATCATTATATACTAAATCTGAAGCATTGAGAAATATATAATTTTTTACGTGCATGAAATTATAATAAAATAAATATTTTTAATAATATATCTGATAAGCTCATAATTTATCATATTTTATATAACTAAATTTACATATTTTGGATCCCCAATTAACATGATTTTATTGGTTTATATTCACATTTGATTAAATACCACACTTAATAGAGTTAGTTTATATTTCAAGCATTAAAACTTGTCAAAATGAAGTTGAATACAAATGAACTGTTATTTGGAGATAATTTGTGGCATAGATGGAGGATTATTTGGAAAAAGTATTCAATATAAAAGTTGTATCCCTTCGAATTATCTTTCTAATACATTAAGAATCACATAATTTTGATATCAGAAGAGAAAATTATGGCCAAAATATTGAAAATGCTCATGCATAAACTTTTGGGCACCACAGCGCCCAACTTGTTGGAAGTTGAGATTGTCAAAAGATTCTTAAGTGCTGCAGCACCCAGGACATACAGTAACTTAATATTTTGAGAATTTTTTGCGTATTATGTGCATAAAATACAATATAATTATGTATTGGGTTGCAACTCAATTTTGGATTATTTAAAGAGGATCATACATCTAAAATGGGAAGAGAACACATCCATAATATTTTGAGGAGAGTTTTGCAAAGGAAGTGAAACAAGGGAGCAAGAGAGAATGGAGAATTAAGTTCTGCAACACATTAAGTTTTATTAAGGGAGTTCCTTTTAATTTTATCATGAACTAATTTTCTTTTTCTAAGGTGATGATATAGCCCTTAAAGATTTTTTATGTCAATTAAGGATGTTGGTTAATCAATTCAATTTCATCTTGTTTCATTTATTGTATTTATTGTAATTGTTTGATTTATTTTATTGCTTGATCACCAATTCTATGAATTAAATTGATTGTCTAAGACATAGTTTTTTATATCAATTAAAGATGTTGTTTAATCAATTCAATTTTATCTTATTTCATTTATTGTGTTTATTATAATTATTTAATTTATTTAATCATTTGATCACCATTTATATGAATTAAATTGATTGTCTAAGACATAGTTATGGTGGATGCCTTATACTAAAACATGTAAGAGCTCTTTTGAATGAATGAATAGATAGATATGGTAGATGCCTTATACTAAACTATTCTATTTGGTTCATTATAATTCTTCTAAACTTAATTAATTTTCAACCTTAATTACAAAACACGTCATGGGTAATTGGAATTTAAACTCGGACACCAAATGATAATGATCATATATTAGATAGAACAAACACAAGATAATGAATTGAATCTAACATTCTAATGACTTTGGATATATGGAGTGGTGAAATTGGATTCCTATACTCTTATTCCTGTTAAGTTTCTTTTACATTACTCACTATTTTTGTTTTTTTTTTAATCTTATAAGTTGATTTACTTAGTTTCCATCTCATCTTGTTGATTTAAGGTTGTCTTAGTTTCAATAACTAGATTTAATTGAATTAATTTGATCAATTTTTCATAGGATTGACCATTATTTTTGCACGTTATACTACTGTAGATTTATGCGCTTGAGAGGAATTAGAATTTCACCATCAATATCTATTGTTCACCTAAGTAAGTTTCTAATATTAATTATTATATCTATTGTTCACCTAAGTAAGTTTCTAATATTAACTATTATGCAGTTATTAAGAACCGTAATATAAGATAAGTTCTACAGCTGTCAAATTAGCCACGTCAAACTCTTATTCTAAAAGGAGACCTATTCTAATTATAATACAGTTCTGTAAGACTCCATCGAGAGTCAATACCACTCCAAGAAGAAATTCTAAGACAACTAAGGGATGTGCTTCATATGGAATTCTTCTTTATACGGGAATCCTTATCTAATCATGATTGTCTCAGTCTCAACTATAAATATATTAGGTATATACACCTCAATATAAGCTTTCGCTATTGCAATACCCCTACTAAGATCCTTTACTAACTTGAGTGTCAAAGTACTCATGCCCCTCTAAAGTTTTCTCTATTTTGCAGAATCTCCATCCAAGGTTATTTGGAGAGCAGTTTGGGCATGACCCATATTTGATTTTGTAGTGGCCAATACAAGTGCTTTCACTTCATCATACAATTCCCTCATCACGGCTTCAATGAGCCAGCGAAATACTATGGTTATCCTTCGTCTACCATCTTGAATTTGGATCCTTCAAATTTTCTCTCGAGAGCAATGCCATCTGTTAATATGGTGGGAGAGAGAAGAGGGAATCAAGGAGTGGTTGTCTGTGTTCGTGGCAGAGAGGATGGCCTACTCCTGCAATTGCATTCATAGTAGCAGCCTTTTATTTCCTGAAATACCCTTCTCCATTAATTGCACAAAAATCAGCTACCCACCAACTTGGATGCCCATCAGTTGCTTTCTCCAGGTTGCTTCAACTGTTGTGAATTTTTGATGTTAGCAACATCTAAGGGTGGAGCAGTTTGGCTTCGTCCGACACATGGTGCTTGGGTCGCTTCTTGTTTGTTGCTCTCACGTTGCATGGCTTGTACTTCTATGCAAGGCAATCCAAGCATCTAGTGCATGCAGCTTCTACCGCATCTCGCTTCTAACAATCAAAGAGTGCCTCGGTGGTAAATCCATTCCTTTGGAATCATACAATGACTAGAGATTTGCATTGCATCAATATCAGTTACAACATTTTATTTAAGAAAATATGCTTACTGCTATACATAGAAGTTTGAGGGATCCACTTAGATATTGGAACAAGTTGGGGACACATGTGAAATTACAGCATTACATATGGATGTTCCACACAGTGGGTTTGTAGATCTTGGAAATCCAAATTGAAATCTAAAACATGGAAATCTTGTTATCCATGGCACTGTGAGTCCTATACAATCATGTAAAAAACCCATATTTTGGGAAAGCTTGAAATCAATGCTGTAAAGGTCCCACCCAAGCCATTGTCCACTTTTGCATGAGATATGGATCCTAGTGGCACCAATGCACATTACTTGGGAAGGGATGAAAAATCAATGCATGGATGCATTGAAATCATGGTTTGTGTCATGAATCCATGTTGGGATAATCCATCAATAAATTGGATGAAAAGTAGACCATGAGAATTTCATGCTGTGAACAACATTTTCTACACCCTTTATTCATGCATGCTTATGCAATTGTTGAATTTCACCCACTCGAATTTTATATTCATTGGAATTCTATATGTTCATTGAAAATATTGATTGTTCAATAACTTTCATTAGAATGTTAACATATGGTGACCTGTATTCTGTTTTGGTTAGTTCGAAGATCTCGCAGTGCGACAGTCATCAATTTTTCATGGAGATCTCGTGGTGCGACAATCATGGATTGGACAGCAGTATGAAGCCGGCGGCACCAATTCGGTGTTGGATGATTTTTGGGCATGATAAGCAGACAGCGAGACGGTGCTGACGACGCCAGTGACAAGATCCATACAGACGGATTTTCGACAGTTTTACGTATGTATGAATTTTAGAAATTTTACGCAAAGTTGTTTGAGAAAAATTCATATGCACATGAGATTTTGAATGGGACCAGGGTTTTTTTTTATAAATATATGTTATTTCTATAGAAAGAGTAGTTTAGTATTTTTAGAGATTTCTCTTTTGTTGTACTTTCTCTTTTTCTCTTCTCTTGTACTCAATCTTTGATATAGTGAAACTCTCCTCCTTTGCCGATGGTTTTTCCCCATTCAAGGGATTTTTTTACGTAAATTTGTGTGTTACATTGTGGTTTGTTGGCTATCGTATTCACGTGATTTCCCACAGGAATTTTGGATCATCATTTATAGTTCACACATGATATTAAAAAATAAAAGGAATATAGTGTTATGCATCGATATCTATGCGATGATATATGGATGCAATGTTATTCCATCCCAAATTGGGTGCTATAATTTTATTACATAGATATATGGAATTTTATTCCATCTAGCAACCAAGAATGCTGGAATTTAAAAATTCTTGCGAGATACTTCTATATTTGACCATCTAGAATGGATTTAGCTACTTATATCCAACAGGTGTAGTAAAGAACAAGGCCTGTCGACTACAACAACTCCATGAAAGCAACTTTTTTAGAACTTAAAACGAACATCTACGAATGTGCTACTAGTAAACTCACTCAAATCTATGATGCTCATATCAAGAGAATATTTATATACAAGATTCCTTTTTCAATAATTATCTTTTATTGTAATTGCTACTTTTTCCTTTGCCAAAGCGAACCTCAAAACTAGAAGTAACACCATAGCAAAAAAGGGAACGCAAGAGGTCTAATCCATAAAAAGGAATGTAAGAGGCCCAGCCCATCTACATTGACAATGAGAAGAAAACGCAAGAGTTCTAATCTATAAAAAGGAATGTAAGAGGCCTAGCCCATTGACATTAATGATGAGAAGGAAACGTAAGAGGTCCAACCCATAAAAGGGACCGTAAGAGGCCCAGCCCACCAACATCGTCACAAAAAGGGAACATAAGAGGTTTAGCCTATAAAAGAGATCATAAAATGCCCAACCCATCAATGAGAAGGGAATGTAAGAGGTTCAGCTTATAGAAGGGATTGTAAGAGGCTCATCCTATTGATATTGCTATGAAGGTTAAAACCTAAACCTGCAATAGGAAAGAATTTTGAGGCATAATATATGAAGATTAAAACTTAAACCTGTAATATGAAAGGATTCTGAGGCAGAATATATGAAGATTGAAACCAAAACCTAAAATACAAAGGGATTTTAGGGAGTCAACTATGAAAACCAAAACCTAAACCTAAAATAGAAAGAGATTTCAAAGAACTAACATGAAGACTAAAATTTGAACCTGAAGTACAAAGAGATTCTGAAGAACCAACCATTAAGATTGAAAACTAAACTTGCAATAAGAAGGAATTTTAAGACACAAGGTATGAAGACCAAAACCTAAACTTACAATGATTCCAAAGCACAAAATGAAGAGGAAAATCCAAACCTAAAATAGGAAGGAATTTTGGAGAACCAACTATGAAGATCAGAATATGAACCTATGATAGGAAAGAGATTTTGTGGCACAAAATACAAGAGTGGTCCCGAGAGGATGGAAGTGTCCCTAAATGGATGGGAGTAGCCCTAAGAGGCCCTGCATGGAAGCGTCTCCAAGTGGACGGAAGCACGAAGACATCCCCAAGTGAATGGAAACATCTCACAAGGTCCGGTACAAAAGTGTCCCCACAAAAATGGAATTGACTCTATGAAACCCGATATGGAAGCATTCTTACAAGGACTAAAGTGGCCTTGTGAAGCTCCGCACAAAAGTGCCTCCATGCCAAAGTGCCCCCAAATGGACTAAAGTACCACCAAATGGACGGAAGTGCTCCTAAGCAAGCAAAAATGCCCCCACAAGGATTAAAATATTCTACAAGGCCAAACTAAAAAAAAAGGACTAATGGAAGGCTGCTAGTTGATCGAGAAAGGCAAAAAGAAACCATAAATATTATTCTCTATGTGAAAAATGCTAGACTATCATGAAAGATGAAAACACAGTGGAAGTGCCAATTTTAAAAAGCACCAAGCCCATTGTGGAAACACTTGGCAACTAGATGCGTCAAGTAGTATGGAATAAATGACTAGAGTGCTGGAGCACTAAAAGTGTTCAGAAACTATAATGGTAGCGAAAGTGCTAGTAACTAAGAAGTGCTGCATTTTTTGCAGAAACATCTAGTGACCGAGTGAGCCAGGCAATACAGAATGAGCAGAAGCATTTTTTGAGTAGAAGCATGCAGAAACATTATCCAAACAAGGAGCATTAAAAATAGCAAAAGCATGTCCCTATTTATTGTAAATCGAACCTAATAAAAGCATGTACAAAAGATGGAGCAAAACGAGAAGATGAGATCCAGTACGTTTCCTTAATGAGGACTAATGTTAGGGAATTGTAATACAAATAAGTTCTATGACTGGCAAATTAGCCACATCAAACTCCTACTCTAAAGGAAGATTTATTCTAATCATAACATGGTTCCGTAAGACTCCACTGAGAGCTCCCCATGCCCTTTAACATTTTCTTTATCTTGTAGGTTCTTTATTCAAGGGTTATCTACAAAATAGTTTAGGCATGATCCAAACAGTAGTCTATGAGTTCAATAAGAAAAATATTAAAAAAAAGAATCATATTTAGACATTGTTGGCGGCCCCCACCCATAGTAATGACATGGGCGTTTTTTAAATCTCTCTGCTGTCAAAAAAAATGACTATGCACATTGTTGTATAGGAGAGAATATATTATCTTCTCAAGGGTGATTGATTCAAGAAAAAATGTAAAAGTATTTCAAAAATACATGTCGAATTAACCTTTGATGAATGAATGAGATTTTTTTCAGAAATGTCCATTCCACGTTGCTAGTCAAGCCCTTACGTGTATCAAATGATTGCAACCGGCCCGGTGCCCCGCCATGACTGGTGAAGCGGGTCTAGCGCCGTGTTTTGTAGGATAATCTTGACTAGTCTTGTGGACATGGAGGTTATGGTAGAATATTGCCTAAATTAGAAGTTTAAATTTCTTTCCTAAAAGATTACTCTTTCACTTATATTTATTATATTAGCACACAAAAATGTAGTTAAAATTAATAAAAAAAGCAATAAGTTAATAAGAAATTATATTGTTGTTAGCAATTAATAAAAGCTGCAATAAAATTCACAGTACATTCACGGGACTCCAAAGTCTTCACGGGGTCAACTGAGATGGTTCACATGCAGGTCTTGAATCTCTCTTTTTTCCTTCCATAGCTAAGCTTGGAGCCCTTGCCTCACATGGACTGTGGGGCATCCAAATAGAGCGAGGATAGCAAAGGCCAGATAGTTCTCTTCCGCCGACAGAGAATAATTCAATGCAAGAGCAAGACCATTAATCAAGGCTAAAAAGGAATGATACGATTTGGCAATCTGCCAAATTACCACCGACAAGATAACCACTTTATAAAGTGGAGGAAAATAACACTCGATAAAAGCAAATAATGGGTTTTAATATTACTCGTGAAATTAATCTCCTTTCATATATTTTAAAAAAAAGCTATATATATATGTGCATGTATGATGTCCATTAACAGTGGTTTACATCATATGAGCCCATTTTCAAATCACAACGTAGTTAGCAATGACTAACTTATATAATACATATTTAGCTGAAGAAGCAACGGCACAATATCCTTATTCCGTAGAATTGGAAATCTTTGCACATCGGATAGAATGCCGGTTCTTCCGTTGAAGGTTTGATACTTTGCTCCCATCAAATGGCACCAAATAAGATAAAAATGAAATAATATATACTGAGAAGTTCTCATCTTATGATCTTAATAGCTAGATCAAAGAAACGCTTCCTTTTTTCTTTCTCACGTGCCACGGAGGGCTTTGACAAGGAGGCCATAGTCCCTAGAAAAATTAGTGAGGGCGTTATGATTTCAACCACTTCGTACGTGTTGGCACATCATATTGACACCTGGCCCGATTTCCACCGAAGAATTTATCTCTGTATTCATGAAACGAGGTTGACAATGTCCACGACCCAGTCCATCGCATTCACGGCAGGGAGCAGCCGACGCCACCCGGGTGTCTTTTCTGCAGAAAAAAACACAAAGGTGGCTTGCCGCTTTACTACGATATTGCAGGGGTCATTTGAACAAGTGCTCCTGAGTCTTAATGAAATTGCACCAAACACTGCCTGAGTTTATTTTTTGCACATATGCCCCTATAGTTTCACTCGCTTGCATGGCATGCTCCTCCTATCACGGTCCGGCTGGAAAGTGTAGTACTGTAGTTGAACAAATAAACAATGATACAATTCAAGTCAATTTACTAAAATGCCCACCAAAACCCCAAAGTGTAAACTTTGTCTGAGCTCCTTTCAACCTTTGAAATTAAACCGTAGCTGTTCGGCAGGGTTTTCCACGATTGCAATGTTAATCGTGGCTCCCCACTACTCGTTACCCAATTTCAAGCGGGCCATGATAGGATTTTCTTATTAAATATATAATTTTAGAATTTTTATATGATATGGCCCACTTGAATATCTGATTTTGATAATTTTTAATATTAACAAACTAAATTATATTTAGAATATTAGTTATCGTGGAATTATTCTAACAAGCACAGTGGGTTGCAGTCTTTACTGGGATCCCACGCAAAGGGTGGGATCCAGACCTCACCCAACCAACTGCCGTCGTTTTCTCCGCAGAGCGTCGTTTATGAAGACGCCATCGTTTTCTCTGCAAGAGCGTCGTTGACGAAGAGGTCAGCTTGGCAACACCTGCAAAGCACGAGGGCTTGTGCACCATGTGCCTGTGGATTTACATATGGAAGCGTAAACTATGATCTAAACTGATACAAAATAAAGTAATGGTTTATTATTTACTCTGTGATAAGATGATTTACTTCATTGTCTTTCATATTATCATTTGACAGTTCGGCCTCTTATTAGGGAGTTTGGGCCAAAGTATGCAATCTTCAGATGTCATGTTGGTAAACCTATGTTTTTTATTTATAGGCTCACCTGTGCCAAATAGACGGTATGTGAGAATGAGATATTGCGAGAGAGGACCGGGTCCATGAAAGCCTTCTGCATAAAAAAATAGAAGGGAGGGCCTTTGAATCTTACCTTCCTGCTGTGAGTGTATAATGTTTAAAGGCCTGCGAGAGGCATTTTCGTCATTTTAAATTTAGCGTAGATTACAACATTGCAAGGATTGCAGACGGACCATGACGGCGGGGCATGCCATGCAAGGCGGATGAAACTATAGGGGCAAATATGTAAAAAGCAAACATATATGTGGGGTCAGGTGCAATTTCATCAAAATTCAGGGGTATCTATGCAAATTACCCAATATCGAGGATCAAGTGTCCATGTGCCTCGCGCATGCTCCACGAATTGCTGAAATCGCGGAGGTTTTTGTCTTGCTTAAGCGAATATTAAAATATCGTCAAAGAGATATCAATTACCAGGTCATTACATTAAAGTATTATGCCTCCAAAAAGGCAAAAACACAGTAAGATTTCAGCCATGCCATCCAAGCTTCTTCTCTGTTATCTTCTTTTACGATTTTCAGTCTGTGGAGGCAACATAGATTTCATCTACGAAGGCTTCCGTGGCGCTAACCTCAGCCTCAACGGCAACGCCAGCATCACATCTAACGGCATCCTGGAGCTCACCAACAACCCCTTCCAAAGGGGTCATGCATTCTACCCCATTCCCCTTCATTTCACGCCATCACATGGTAAAAACATCTCCTTCTCTACCTCTTTCGTCTTTGCAATTGGGGGCCCTTATGGAAATCTGAGCGGCAGCGGAGCCGCCTTTGTGATCTCGCCTTCGAAACAGTTGCCAGGGGGTGCTGTCAGCGGGTATCTGGGTATCCTCAATGAGACGAACGATGGCGATTCTTCCAATCACATTGTGGCCATTGAGCTCGACATTATCCGTAGTCCAGATCTCGGTGACATCAACGACAACCATGTTGGAGTTGATATCAATAGCTTACGATCTGTTAAGGCCAGTCCTGCAGCTTACTTTGATAACAAAAAGGGCATCTTCCAAAATATAAGCCTTTTAAGCGGTGAACCAAAGAATGTTTGGGTGGAATACGATGGTGTAGAAAACCAACTCAATGTAACGGTATTCCCCTTCCGCGAACCTAAACCCAATCGCCCACTCATTTCAATGAAGTTGGATCTGTTGTCATATGTGATAGAAGACATGTATGTCGGTTTCTCTGCATCGACAGGTTTGGTTACAGCGCATCATTACATTCTGGGATGGAGCTTCGAGGTGAATGGAAAAGCTCGGCCGCTCCATCCGTCTCGCCTTCCTCAACCTCCACGGACAATATCCAAAAAGCGATCCAAGTTTCTGGAAATTGGGTTGCCAGTAATTGTGCCATTTTCTGTATTCATGGCCATCTTAGGCGTCATTTTCTATGTGAGAAGGAAGAGGAAGTTTGCCGAAGTTCGCGAGGACTGGGAAAGGGAATATGGCACCCACCGGTTCTCATACAAGGATCTGTTTATGGCCACCAGGGGCTTCACAAACCAACAACTCCTCGGCGTCGGAGGTTTCGGGAGGGTTTATCACGGTATCCTACCATCCTCGAAGAAGGAAGTGGCTGTGAAGAGAGTCTCTCATGACTCTCGACAAGGGATGCGGGAATTCATTTCCGAGATTGCTAGCCTCGGCCGCCTACGTCACAGGAACCTGGTGCAGCTGCTCGGCTACTGCCGGCGAAAAGCAGAGCTTCTACTGGTCTATGATTTCATGCCCAACGGAAGTCTGGACAGGCTCCTCTTTGACCAACCAAAGTTGAAGTTGAGCTGGAGCCAACGCTTACGGATCATCAAAGGAGTGGCCTCGGGGCTTCTCTACTTGCACGAGGAATGGGAGCTGGTGGTTCTCCACAGAGATATCAAAGCTAGCAATGTTCTGTTAGATAGCGAGATGAACGGCAGGTTAGGCGACTTCGGCCTCGCGAGGTTGTATGATCACGGCACCGATCCACAGACCACTCACATTGTGGGGACGTTAGGATATCTGGCGCCTGAGATGAGCAGCTCTGGCAAGGCCACTACATGCACCGACGTGTTTGCTTTCGGCGCGTTCATGCTCGAGGTTGCTTGTGGGAGGAGACCCATTGATCATCGATCATCGCCTGAATCGAACTTGGTCTACCGTGTGTGGCAGTGCTGGAAGAAAGGAAGGGTTGTCGAGGCAGCTGATGCAATGCTGGGAAACGAGTATAATGTGGAGGAGATGGAGTTGGTTTTGAAGATTGGTTTGCTGTGTTCTCACCCATTTCCTACGGCGAGGCCGAGCATGCGGCAAGTAATGCAGTTTCTAAATGGAGATGCTCCCACCGACTTGTCTTGGGAGAATTTCCTTGCAATGGAGAGTTACAAAGGATTCCATGTCGACGCAGGCTTTTCGTATCCATCTTCCTTGGATCCGGGGTTTACAAGCACATCATCTATGATGACAGGATCAATTCTATCTGGTGGCCGTTGATGGACGATGGTAGATGCATCATGATATGCTGTTAGTTTGCGGTGGTTTAAGAAAGCAGTCCGCGGAATTGATCGATGCTGGGATTGGCGATTGCAGCTTTGTTATTATTTTTTTTTGGGTTTTGCTTTTTGTAAGACCTTTCTGAGGGAGTCCTTTTTGTATGATTTCTCTCTGTAAAAATGTAGAGTCGAAGTGTACCATCCATTGCTAATAATAGTGCTCTTTCTGCAGTCTGCACCGATTGAGAGGGTTCTCACGTCCTCTGTGGGTGTTGTTCCGTTGGATGGAATGGGATTGAAATGGAAAATATTGGGAAGACGTTAATCATAAAGTAAATAAAGTTAAATTAATTAATTAAAAAAAGTAGAAAGTACCTGTCATGACTGTATCAGGAGTTGGAGAGCTAGACGAATAGTTCTCATGAGACTGATTCAACCATTCGGTGAAACCTATTGCAAAGCTAAACTATAGGTATGTTAATTGGCTTGGTCCAATCAGTTACGATTGATTAAAATTATTTGGTATAAAAATTTGAATAAATCTTCTGGTTTAAGTGATTACATTTCGTTAAAATGATATTTAATATAATTGTTTATATACCGTTTTACACCCAAATAGAGGCTTAGTCACAGTGGTGAAGCCACGACAGTTGGGGGTGCTAAATTTATCATATAAAATTATATTTAAAATATTAAATATTAAATATAATTTTTATTAAACCCTATGATAACATAATCTACAAAAAAACCTTTATAAGACACTATCATAAAATCACTTTAAGACAATTTGATAACATTTGTTTAGTTGAATAAAAAATTATGAAAAAAATACTTTTATATTATAATTACTTTAAGTTAAATACATATATTTTTTGCTATATTTATTCTAGATTGTAAAGATTACAAAAAGAGGAACTAAAACAAAAAATGAAAACACATAAGATTTGTCATTAATGGAATGAATCAAATAATTTTTATTTTTATAATAATCTCTTCAATTAATTACACCTGCACTGTATACATAAGAAAATTACATATTCACATCTCAGACCACAAGTGATCCTAATAACATCTTCATAATGGAAGAAAATTCTTGATTAAAAGGAAAAGTACAATGCATTTAGAGATCCAAAAATAAAACACACTCTCTCAAACAAATGTATGTTGTCTTTGGGATCGCCGAGCATATTATGATGGCTTGATGTTTAGGAGATCGCCTTATGCCAATGGGCAAATAGAATGACATGACTTTAAATTGGATTTTTAGACACTATGTCAACCTAAAGAATGAGTGCTTTGATCAACTTGGTATGTCCCAGATAGAATCAAAACCAGGTGGTTTTTACTATTTAAACTATAAAAAATCATAGAGATAGTAGGTAGTTTGTGCACCAAATTGCATATCCCGAAAGGACTCAGGACCAGGTAATTTATATTGTATTTAAATCTGAAAGAGACTATAAAAAAAATAGGTGCTCAGCTCTCTCAAATTTTTCATGAGAAGCTTAGGAAGAGTGGAAATAGGATGACTAGGTTTAACTCGACTCTCTCAATTGCCCATAAGAAGCTTAGTAAGAGTGGGTCAGGTTGACTAGGTTTTGGTCAGTTTTCTCACATTGCTCATAAGAAGCTTAAGAAGAGTGAACCAGATTGACTGAGTTTAGTTGATAGAAGTGGTTTCGTTAAGGTTTGACTCAATGACTTGGTTCTAATTTAGGCTTTTCGAATGGCTGGGTGAGTGACGTTTGCTGAGGTTTGATACAGTGAGTCATGATTCAGTGACTCGATCTTAGACTTAGGTTATTGAATGATTGAATTAGTGGTGTGCATTAAGGTTTGACTCAATGAGTCATGACTTAGTGACTCATGCCTAACTTAGGCTTTTTGAATGAATGGATGGGTGATATTTCTTAAGGTTTGACTTGGTGAGTCATGAATTAATAACTTGATTATAGACTTAGGCTTTTGAGTGATTTGGTGAGTGATATTTGCTAAGATTGGACTCGATGAGTCATAACTCAGTGACTCGATCCTAGACTTTGACTTTTGAGTAATTTAGTGAGTAGTGTTTGCTAAAGTTTGACTCAGTGAGACAAAACTCAGTAATTTGATCCTTAACTTAAGCTTTTGAATAATTTGGTCAATGGTGTTTTTCAATATCTCGTAGAAAATCAAAAGCGGGTGATATCTGCTTTCAACTTATGAGAGATGTAGAATAAGGTTGCATTAATTAAGCCTACACTCTGAGTTAACTAAGCCTAATTATGATTAATAATAATAATAATGATTAATACTAATGATAATTTCTAATTAGTTTAAGATGATGGATACGGTACATGTCATTATCTCAGGGAGAAAAATGCAAATTGCTTGATTGCGCTCTTTGAGAGCGATGTCAAGAAATTTGTCTTTGACTACACTCCTTGGGAGTGGTATAAGGAATTTTGCCTTTGACTACGCTCCTTGGGAAGGTATTAGGAACTTTTGCCTTTGACTGCTCTCCTTGGGAGTGGTGTTAGGAACTTTGCCTTTGATTGCACTCCTTGGGAGCGGTGTCAGGATTTTGCCTTTGACTGCGCTTTTTGAGAGCGATGTTAGGAACTTTACTTCTGACTACGCTCTTTGCGAGCGATGTCAGGAGTTTGTCTTTGACTGCACTCCTTAGAAGTAGTATTAGGGATTTTGCCTTTGACTGCGCTCCTTGAGAGCGAAGTCAGAAATTTTACCTCTGATTGTGCTTCTTGGGAGCAATGTCAGGAATTTTGCCTTTAATTGAGCTCCTTGAGAGTGGTGTTAGAAAATTTACCTTTGATTGAGCTCCTTAGGAGTAGTGCCAGGAATTTTACCTTTGATTGAGCTCCTTAGGAGCGATGTTAGGAATTTTACCTTTGACTGCCTTCATTGGGAGCAATGTCAGAAACTTTGCCTCACACTGCACTCCTTGGGAGCGATGTCAGGTATTTTGTCTCTAACTACTCTCCTTGGGAGCAATGTCAGGAATTTTGCCTCTGACTGCTCTCCTTGGGTGCGGTGTTAGGAATTTTTTCTTTCACTGTGCTCCTTGGGAGTGGTGTCAGGAATTTTGCCTTTCATTGCACTCCTTAGGATTGGAGTCGGGAATTTTGCATCTGACTGCACTCCTTGGGAGCGGAGTAGGGAATTTGGCCTTTGATTGCGATCCTTGGGAGCAATGTCAGGTATTTTGTCTTTGACTATGCTCATCAGGAGTGGTGTCAAGAATTTTGCCTTTGACTGTTCTCCTTGGGAGCAGAGTCAGGAAGTTCCCATTAACCATGATTTTAACCCAACTTAATTTTGGCCCATTTTAAGTGTCTTGTCATGCATTTTTTGGTAATATAATTTGATTGGAAATACCATTTGGCCTTTCAAAATACTTAAATAATAATCATTTGGATTTGGGTGATGTCTTAAGATTCCAATTTAATTCCATCATATATTGGAATAGCACTTCCTAATGTAACTGTATAATCTAGGGATATTTCTTGAATCAACCCATGTCAGCCACATCATGTAACAAAATTCATCAATTTCAAGTCACCACATTGAGATTCCACTTACTTCAAAAATGCCATGCACACAATCTTTTTAGTATTTCCATAAACTTGAAATGCATGGATACTATTTGAATATCTCTTTGCATTTACACCAACTTACTATCCCATTGACCACATTCTAGCATCTGCTTTGCAGATAGCTTTGGACTACACCTTTTGCATCTTGTTCGAGGCTGAAATTGACATGCTATAATGTTCAACATGTCAATCTCAAACATGAGTCCATCTGATTGCATTGAATATTTGGCATTCTTTTCTTATTTCTGCGATAGCCCGCATGTTTCAGACTCAGAATTCAGCTTGGATTTTAATAATTGTGTTGCACATATTGGATAGACCCATACCTATTTTCCATATAAGGCAGGCACTAGACTTTTACATGATTCCCACTGCAAGAACATTTTAATTTAAAATCTTGATGTATGCGAATGCCTTTGGTAACAAATTAGTTGAATTGCACGCTCTTGAGTGGTTTGCATTTCAATTACGCGGCCCATGGATTTTTCCACATTGCCTACGCGCCTTGTGGCTTTTTTGGCCGTTGATTACACGCACATTCTACTATTTATACTTTAACAATGCACTCTTGGTAGCGTAGTCAAGCCTACCACGTTGCCTACATTGTTTGTGGATTTTTAATCTTAACTATGCCAGTAGGTAGCATATTCAAGCTCCCCCTTGCCAACTATCTTGCAGCCTTGTCTGAGCACATGGCCAAAGGAGATAAATTTTTCACCTATGCGCCTTCATGGAGAAGCCTCATTTATGCTTCAACTATGAGCTCTTGGCAGCGCAATCAAACTTTTCCCCTCAATTACACTATTGACCTTTGGTCACATGTTGTAATGTTTGAGTTTGCATTCTAAGGATAGAAAATGGTAAGGCGTGGATAGCCTTTGCCCACGCTCATAGCTGGCGAGATGTCTGTTTAATGTACATGCTTTTTCAAAGCCTAACTATGCCTCCTTGAAAGTAGCTTGTCTACTTGCCTTGCCTGGGAAAACGTCTCTTCTTCTTGCATGCTTCTTGGTGATCTTGACTATGCGTCCAGAGGTCTCCAACAATCTCAATCCATGTCTATGTAAAATTAGCAAAGACAAAATAAATTGTTCCCACACACCACAATTGAGTGCGGCTCATGTATTTATAGAGTGCCAAATTTTCAACGTTTACAAAGAGTTAACAGAACAAGCTAAGAAAAAATAGAGAAAGAAGTGGCGTAAAACAGCCATGTTCAGTAGCTAATTCCTTAGGAATAAGACTAACCTAAAGACTAGGACTAGCCCTAAACTTAAGCTAATAACTATGATTTTTTCAACACCCTCCCTCAATCTAATCTTATTGGTGTAAGATTAAGATTGTGTCGCAGTGAGAAGAATTGTTATGCTGCCAAAGGTTTAGTGAAAATGTTAGCCACTTGGTCTTGTGAAGAAACAAATCTGACCTCCAGTCCCTTGTGAGCTACTCGTTCACGAACAAAGTGAAAATCCACCTCAATGTGCTTAGTTCTTGCATGAAACACTAGATTTGCAGAGAGATAAGTGGCTCCCAAGTTGTCACATCACAAAAATGGAGGTCTATCTTGAAAAATGTCTAATTCACAAAGTAGCGATTGAACCCAAATGATTTCTGCTATAGTGTTGGCAAGTGACTTGTACTCAGACTCTATGCTCGACCTTGAAACTGTAGCTTGCTTACAGGAGCTCCAAGAAATGAGGTTTGAACCAAAATATACTGCAAATCCTCCGGTTTCAGGAGCTCCAAGAAATGAGGTTTGAACCAAAATTTACTGCAAATCCTCCAGTGGACCGACGATCATCTGAGCACCCAGCCCGGCCTGCATCAAAGAAAGCATTGATAAGAGAGGATGTTGACTTCTAAATTGACAACCCAAGGTTAGAGGTGAGTTTTAAATATCGAAGTATCTTCTTCACTGCTACTCGATGATCATTTGTTGGTGAATGGAGAAACTGACACACCTTATTCACTAAAAAGGATATATCAGGCCTTGTGAGTGTCAGATATTGCAATGCTCCTACAATGCTTCTATACTTGGTAGCATCTGAGGCATGAAGTGAATTCCCTTGATCCTTTGATAGCTTCTCTGTAAAGACATGGGAGTACAAATTGGTTGTAATTCTACATGTTGACTCGATGAAGTAGCTTACTAATATACTTCTGTTGTGTAAGAATAATGCCTCTCTGCTTTTGATTTACCTCAATACCTAAAAAGTAATGCAAATCTACAAGGTCCTTGATGGCAAAATCAGCTTGCAATTTGGACAAGAGCTCATTAGTAGCCTAAATAGAAGAACTAGCAACAATTATGTCATCTATGTAGATTAGTATATAGATTATCTTTCCACCATAATTGTATATGGACAATGATATATCTGCCTTGGAAGGGACAAAACCAAGCTCCTATAACTTAGTACTGAATTTAGAATACCAAGCACGTGGGGCTTGTTTCAGTCCATACAATGCCTTATCCAATTTGCAGATGTAACTCGGGTATTTAGGATCCTCATATCCTGGTGGCTGGTACATGAAAACATCCTCTTCCAAGTCACCGCGTAAGAAAGCATTTTGAATATCCATTTGTCACAGGCTCTAACCTCTAGACACTGCAATCAAAAGTATTAGTCTGATAGTAGTTGGTTTAACCTCCAGACTAAAAGTAGCATCATAGTCAGTCCCATATCTTTGCTTGATCCCTTAGCTACTAAACAAGTCTTGTAACAATTAATGCTTCCATCCACCTTCTGCTTGAGTTTAAAAACCCACTTGCAGTCAATGATGCTAAGGCTTGGACTAGAAGGTACCAGATGTCTTGTTGCTAAGAAGAGCAGCATACTTTGCATCCATTACCTGTCTCCATTCATCATACTTAAATGCTTTAATGTGATCCTTTGGCTCATTAATGGCAATATGAGAATATCGAATTGTTTCATCGGTGAAGTGCTTGGGCTTGTGGATGTTATCTTGAAGACAAGTTCTCATGTGATGCTGTCAGCTATCATCTTGTTGTGAACTAACAGCACCTTCTAGCTAACCACCTTCTTGTAGGTGCTAAAACTTTGCAAAAGATGTAGGAGATGAAGTAGGTTGCCCCCTGTGCTGTTAAGTATCTTCAGGAACAGACTTAGTGTGCAAAGGTAATAGGTTGTTATTCTCAAGTTGGTCACTCGCAAGAGTTGGAGGCATGGAGGTAGGAGAATTTGGTAAAGGGGAGCAGTCAACAAAAAGGGCTAGACGAGGAATAGAAGCATCATGACATTACTGGGAATGAGAAAAAAAGGAATCATAGTCTGCTGAAAAAGGGAAGTTTTTTTTTCATCAAATACTACATCACGAGATATATACACTCGCCCAGTTGGTTTATGTAAACATTTATATCACTTTTGCAGATTGCTGTAGCCAAGGAATACACATTTTTGTGACCTGAATTGGAGCTTATGGGAGCAATATGGCCTCAAATTTGGCAAGCACAACCAAAATTTTGAAGGAAATAGTAATGTGGTTTGGAACCAAGTAACTTTTCAAGAGGTGTAGCATTGCCAATTGTTTTACTGGGAATTTTATTGATAAGAAAACAAGTTGTCTAAAAAGCTTTATTCCAAAAATGGATTGACATAGATGCTTGAGCAAGAAGACCCAAACCTACTTCTACAATATGTCTATGTTTTCTTTCAGCAGAGCCATTTTCTTGATGAGTATAGGGATAGGAAACATGATATGAGATGCCAACCCGATTGAAAAAGGAGTGAAGTTTTTGATATTCAACGCCCCAATCGGTTTGCATACACACAATTTTTCTATTTAGAAGATGCTCAACACGCTTTTAAAAGCAAAGAAAAATATCAAAAACATCAGCTTTGCTTTTCAGAAGATATATCTAAGTGAATTTACTGAAATCATCAATTAAACTCATAGAATATTTAAAGCCTCCACCAGATTGTTGAGCCGGTCCCCATACATCTAAAAAAATAAGTTTAAGAGGAAAAGAAGATACACTGCTAGAAGAAGGAAATGGTAATTGATAACTTTTAGCTTGTTGACAAGCATTGCAAGTAGAATTATGTGTGGTAGAAGAGTGACATGGAATTTTATTGAATTGAAGAACTTGTTGAACAATTAGAGAGGATGGATGGCCAAGTCGACAATGCCATTGTGCTTGAGAGATTTTTGCTGCTGCTGAATGCTTTCTTATACAAGACAATGTGACTTAGCTTGATAGGGTAGAGTCCACCTTCACATTTTCCTTGAAGAAGAACCTTCTTCGTACTTAGATCCATAATAAGGAAATGAAAGGGGTAAATTTCAAAGAATATATTATTGTCAGTAGCAAGACGATGAACATATAAGAGGTGTCTAGTTACTTGAGGGATATGAAGCACATTATTGAGTTTCAAGGATTGAGCAGAAGTAGACAATTGAGAAATGACCAACATGAAGAATAATCATACTTGAACCGTTTGCTGCTTGAACCTGATCCTTGCCTTGATATTTTTCTTTGGTTGTCAGCCTATCCAGATCACTTGTAATGTGGTCAATTGTTCCTATGTCAATGTACCAGTTTGAATCAGTATCATAGGATGAGATGGCAGTATCAGCAATTCGAGTGTCTTTGGCTTAATAGGAGTGATCAAAATGATGATAACACTTCAGTGTAACGTGTCCCATTTTTCCATAGACTTGACATATTGGCTTATTTTGATTTTAATTCTGGTTACCATCTGAAAATGGTTGTTGAGAGTCATTTCTGCCTTGATTGTGGCCTCCTCTTCCTCGTGCCATGAATCGCCCCCTTTGATTCATGCATGACACATTGTTAGTAGAAGGTACAGGGACCTAAAAGGATGTGTTATGATGTTCTATACGCATCTCAAAACTCAAGAGATGTGCATAGATGTCATTCAACAACATGGTGTCTGTTCTGGTGGTGATAGATGTCACAAGAGGGTCAAATTCTGAGTCTAAACCAGCAAGGAGGTAGGTGATGATCTCTTCATCTTCAAGAGAAAGCCCTATTGCAGCCAAGGTATCAGCTAAGTGCTTCACCTTGTTGAAGTAATCTACAACGGACATGTCCTTTTCTTGGATGGTTGATAACTACAGTCTTATTTGCATAATTTGTGCCTTAGAGCGAGATGAAAACATTCGCTCTAATGCTTGCCAAACTTCATAAGAGGTGGAGAGGAAAAGAACCTCAAACAACACTTCTTTAGAGAGTGAGGAGAGAAGGGCACTCAGAACAAGTTGATCCTGCTGCAGCTAGACTTTATATTCTGGATTTGGTACTTGTGTCGCTCCTGACTCCGTTGTTTTAGTGACATTCTTTGCAAGACAAGCGATCGAGCCATTTACATATCCCAAAAGTTATTGACTTCGGAGATAAGGCATAAATTGCGCCTTCCATAAGAGGTAGTTTTCTCTTGTCAATTTGACATTGATCAGGTGGCCGAAAGAAGGTGTAGGTAACAGACCAGCATAAGAGGAATTAGAGTTCGACATGGAGTTGGGAGTGGAAGAGGAGGAGCAAAGTTGAGAGAAGGATGGCTTTGATACCATGTAAAATTAGTAAAGACAAAATAAATTGTTCCCACACACCACAACCGAGTGTGGCCCATCTATTTATAGAGTGTCAGATTTTCAATGTTTACAAAGAGTTAACAGAATAGGCTAAGAAAAAATAGAGAAAGAAGTGGCGTAAAATGGCCGCATTCAGTAACTAATTCCTTAAGAATAGGACTAACCTAAAGACAAGGACTAGCCCTAAACTTAAGCTAATAACTATGACTTTTTCAACAGTCCTGCACTTAAGCCTTTTTCTACTCTAGTAGACAGCATAACCAGGCTCACCACAGACATGTTATTGGCAACGGCAACACAGGCATAACTTTCGCCACGCATCTTCTCTTCTAGATACACGTTCTGGATGGAGAAACTCCTGTTTCGTTGCACATCTTGCATTATTTTCTGGATGCCCATATCTACTTCAATAATTTCTACCATGTTGTCATTTGGTGGGATTGCTGAGTTTCCAATGTCCTTGAAATACAATCACGCAAGCAGGAGGTTGGGCCTAAAATGACCAATAAAAATTACCATTCCAGTTGCTCTCCAAGTAAATGCAAATGCAAAATGACTCTGTTAGAGAGCTATGGCATCGTTCAATCCCTTTGGAATGAGTTGCCAATGTCACGCACCTGATTACACATCCCGCTGAGCATTGGATTGGTTTTATGCTTTAGACTTTCTGTAGCCCAACATAGACAATACCTTCTCCATTATTATGATAATAATAAATAAACTCATGCTAATTTTATTAATATATAAACTATCAAATAAACAAGATCCTATTTTTCATTTTAATTAACTTCTCAACAAGCTATGAATCTTATTAAGTTTTCACCCCATTACTTGTGCACATATTAATGATATAAATTTTAAACTAATTATTGAGTGATATAAAATTAACTAGTAAAAACTTGAAGGGGTAGAATTGAGCAAAGCGAATCAACTTTTACTTATTAATAATTATTTGCTGGGATTGAATCCTTTCTTATTTTTAGTTAATGGCGACTCGGGGAGGCATCCTGTTTTGTATTTCTGGTAAATGTGAGTTAAGGAACAATTAAGAAGAGTGGAGTTTATTATTCCTTTATCTTTGCTAAAAGTTCAACCTCTAGCAGTTTCATGAATCAATTTTCCAAAACAGGAGATTTCTTCTACTTTTATATGTCTATCTAAGGCTTCCAAAAGTTTTAAATAATTCTTGGGCGAGAATAAATGCAGTTGGTACCTAACATGCTTGCTTTCGATCTCACTCTATAGCACTGCCACCACTATTTTGTAATATGATCCCTCAATGTCTAGTACGAGGCGATTGAATCTATTAACATATTCTCAAAGAGACTCATTGTCTTTTTGCTTGACAGCTATTAGCAACTCTACCATTTTCTTTCATCTTTGTTTTCTTATGAAGCATCCACGAAAGTGTTCCTCTAATTCACCAAAGGATCTAATAAATTCTTATTCTAAAGTTTGGTACTAGGATAAAGCCGCTCCCTTAAGTGTGGGCAGAAATGCGTGACATTTAATAATGTCTAAGACTTCAATTAGGGTCATCTATCCATCATATCTGGCTAGATAATCCTTGGAATCCATGGTTTGTCATATGCTCCTAGGGATGGCCTCTCAAATCCTTTGAAAGTTGGTACCTTTAATATTTCTTTTATGAAAGGGGATCTCCTTGTTGGATATTTTCTTTTTGTTTGCCACTAGGGAATTTGCTGATCATATCCATTGACTCTTTAATCCATTGACTCTTTCCTCAGGAATTCTTCATACTTCTAAGTGGGACTGCGCTTCATCCTCCTATGGTAGAATGTCCTGCCTCAAGACTAACCATGGAGAAGAGTTAGTGGCCTTAACAAGGTGATGAATAGCTTCCTAGTTTGTTGATGTTTCTGGAGACAATATGAGCACCGAGATTGCTGATTGTGCACCTGGAACCGGATAGTCCTAGAGGGTTCCATAAGTGGGTAGTAGGTCTAGAAGGCATGCCAGTTCCTAGTTGATCTCCAGTTCCTTTGGTGGTCGGATCGAGGATTTTATAGATATGTCAGGAGAAGATACATCTAGGATAATTCCCTACAAGTATTTCTTCCATGAATTCTCTCTATTGTTGTACAATTTGTTGCATCATCTGGTGATTTATTAGCCTCAACTGATCCAACAATTTCTCTGCTACCCCTAGAAGGCTATTTTGGTTCGACGTGGATGGTGCATTATTGCCTGCAACAGGATATGAGGTAGCATTCATGTTATTTTGGTTTCAATCAAATATCTTCTTGGCTTGTTGAACGTTCCTACAAATGATGCCAATGTTTAAGTTGCCCCAAATTGATCTTCTGGCTTCCAAAAGAGCCCTATGAAGCTAGGAAGTTGTTAGAGGATGCTACAAGTATTCCTGACAAAAACACTATAACGCTGAAGTCAGTAAACAGAACTCTTGAAGAGAGTGTGTAGTAATAGCAAATGCATGTCTTTTAGGGGATACATACCTAGTCTTTTTATACTTGAGCATGGGTGTCATATTGTAACGCCCCACCTTGGGGCTTACGCATTTTATCATTCTCCTATAATTTTTCTATTTTTAAGAAAAATATTCTGCCAAAAATCTGGCAGAGCCTACCTTAAAATATAAATATTTACACCTGTCATATATTAATTACATAAAAAATTATTTTAATAATAAAAAATAATAACATTAAACACAAAACTAATACTCACGCTCATAGCTACCTACACAAGACCGGAACCATATCATGATGATAATATTTATCACTAGGATCTTACAGATCCATATACAATATTATTAACGAGTTATATGACATACCAATACTTCTCTTTTATACAACACTCGAATCAAATACAACTACACACTTATTCTATGGGATTCAAATTCTAATTTGTCATACCTTAAGGAAATATCTTCTAATCTGGTTTCCTAGTCCCAACTCACAAATGGGCTCTTTTACCTGACCTGTCAATTAAAAACATAGAAGTAGAAGGTATGAGTCCAAGCAACCCAGTAAGCAGGCATGCTTAGTACATAATAATTAATCTAAAAATCACATGTTCTCAACCAGAACATGAATATCAAATATTGAAGTAATTATAACGTGAATATATATCCAAGAGGCTCAAGTCCTCATCAATTCACTACAATACTCTACGCCCTTTAGGTATATACAATCATAACCATGAGCATGCCCTCTAGTCACCTCACTTCTATCATACCAATAGGTCCAATACAACCCATGGAATGATTCACATTCCATCCATATAAACAGTGGTTCACTTATCACAACAAAGTCCCCACTAATTCTCCATTCACACATGTATAATAACAAGAATAAATGTGGGATAATCATTATCCCCAACAATCACATTATTTCTTGTATATCAACTAATATAACATAAGGAGATTTATGCTATCCCCATCCAACCAGGCAGTCACACGCTATCATACTTATCAATTCATACAATGTTGAGATATTCTTTATCCCTTTCACTTAGACATCCATACAGCAGAATAAGACTAATATTCACAAAACACAGGATATTTTCTATCCTAAACAATTACATGTATATATTATGAGTCAAACATCAACCTTTTAGAAAATACATGATATCTCCAATCCCCAAACAAAACATATATGCCTAAAAATAAATAATAAGATGTTCTATATCCCATCCATGTATTCAACAGATAAAGCTTACTTACCTTATGATTTGCCAAATTCCCTAATTCTTTGAGTTCTCTAGTTTTTCCTTCATGCTTTGTTGGTCCTATACACATAACGATTTCTATTCACTTACAATCACGATCATATCATTTCAATGACTTACATTAACCATATTTCAATGACTTATATTAACCATACTCTTTAATCATTGTAATCATATATTTAATATACCATATTAACACCTTTTTCATAGTCAATCTTAGGTTATAACAATCACATTACTTCCCTCATCGAAGGACATCATTAAACTGTTGATCCCATGTGAATGGATATCTCACGAAGGGAGGGATGAATTCAGCAAATAAAAATTATGTCCAAATAAAACTTGATGAGCCAAGAGGAAGTAGTGATGCAGTAATTCCATGTTTGATTGTATGACTGCTTCACTTTTCAAGTTCAACTCCTCTTGATTATTCTTATGTCAAACAGGTTGTAGTGTATGTATGATAATATAAATGATAACATTATGCCTAATAAAATAATTAAGGATATAAAGCAATTTTTTAAGCAACTAATGAAAATAGTAAAGTGCATAAAAGATAGAACAAGCAAATAAGCATACATAGACAATATAATTTTTATAGTAGTTTGGGAACCCCGTCCCAACATCCACTCTTTTAAGGACACCAACTCATTGTGCCTTAGGTCCCACTATATCCCATATAATGGAAGTACACTAGTATCGCAGACACTTTTCTAGATTCCAGCTCTAAGGGGCATGAACAAGTCTCCCTAACAGTCTTCTGAATTTCAGCTCTAGGGGACGTAAACAAATGTCTCCTACACTCTTCTGAATTTTAGTTCCAGGGGATATAAATAAGTATTCCAGACACTTTTCTGGATTCTAACTCCAGGGGATATAAACAAGTATTCCCGACACTTTTCTGGATTCTAACTCCACGGGGCGTAAACAAGTATCCCCGACACTCTTTTGGTTTTACAAGCTCACTAGAAAACTCACTAGTTTCGAAGCTTACCATCAAACTTGTTGATCTTTTTGGAGATTACCAACGACTCATACAATGTGGTTTTCTTGAGTTCACTACTAACTCACATAACTGATTTGACAATACTCTTTTTACACATTATATTGCCTCTTTTCTTAGGCTAATTTGTATAAAAAGATAAGCTCATATATTAAATGATATCTTATTGAAGCTCATTAAATATCAATGCTCCAAGTATATGATTATGATAGAACATTTGGGCTCATTGTCTATTAGCACAGTGGAGATTGATTATCTAGGAGAAAGCATAGTTTGATTGAGAGAGGTGTTATTCATTTGAGCTTTGTTCTTGTTTTCTCTCAGCTTCCTCAACCTTTTTCGTTGACATTGCACTGCCTATATGTTACTTCAGAAACTTCTGCCCGTTGGAGGTAGTTGGTTTTCTATTAATGTTAAAAATTATTTGAAGAAAGTGCCTTTTCGATTTTAGCAAATGCTGGATATAGACTTTCGTGGTTGATTGACTCATTCACTAGTTTGGAAAGACGCTCATTGAGCCTAAAGGGATGTAGCCTCTGAGTATTGTAAACTTTGTTAGAGTGTAGACTACTTTCCTTTAAATTTTTTTCAATCTTTAGCTAATCTCTAATTGTCTAGTCTGCTTTATGAAATTTCCTTCGAATGAGATTATGACCGAAAAGTGCAGTCAAAAATGTCTAGCATAGATGTCTTCTACTCTTCATGATTTGTCATATTTTATCTGAGGACTTTGTCAAATCATATCTTGAATTTGTCTCTTGTAAGTAATAGACAAAGTAACTCCAAGTAAATCTACATGATAGACCACTTCGTTGTTATCAGAGACCGTTCTAGCAATTTACTTCATCTTTTAATTTGCTTGTTAACAGCTAAATTGTAAAAGTGCAGACAAAGTTTCTCTTCTTCATTGTTCATCAGATGATGTTCTCTTGATAGACAAAGTTTCCTTCATTAGGTGAGGTGGCTTTGTCTGTTACTTTGTCTATTATAAGTGGTAAACAATCTTTGTAGCGCGGACAAAGCATCGTCACAGCAGATAAAGTATCCCTCATTAGACAAAGTCTTCTTCTTATCAGTCGAACTACCTTTGTCTGTTGTAAGTAGCAGATGATTCTTCTTGGTAGACAAACCTTCTTCCCTGATAGACAAAATATACTTTGTCTGTTGTTTGTCTATTAAGATTAATAGACAAATTTTCAGCCCGTAGATAAAGTCCTCCAAATGGTTCATCTGTTGGTTTGTCTATCATAAGTGACAAATGAAGTTATGACGAGCAAACGAATTCTCCTTCTAGTTGCTTATATGATATTTGTTTATTATATAACAGATGACTTGTTGAGTCATGGACGACTTGCTACTTTAAAGGTTGTCTAATGGATTTGTCTGTTGTTAATAGCAGACAACTCTTGTAGGTGAAGATGAAAGATAGAATTTTCTTCTTTAGTTGTTGTGTTGCTTTTTCTTCATCTTCTATATTTTCATAGATTACAAACAGGTTCTTTGGTCTCTTCAGTTTTCAGATGAGCTTCAGTTTTCAGATGAGCTTTATATAATAGACAAATACTTGAGTAATTTTGTCTCCATTTTGGTTTCTTCGTTTCTCTGATTTTTGCTTCATTTTGTCTCTTCTTCTAGAAACTGAATTCATCTTTAAGTTGCAGACAAGTATTGACTATAATCAATTTTTCTGTCTTATCCATATAATGATTTTGTCTAAATCTTCTTGAAGTGGATGCTATCTGATACTAACTTTATTTGTAGACAATTTACTTGATCACTCATTGAGGCTTGACCTCCATGACTACATATTTACTTGATAGCTTCTCTTCAAAGTTTTAGTGTCATTCTTTCTAATTATTCTTGTCTTCCTTTAGTCAGTGGATTGCGCTTGCTAATACATTTGCTGTTTACACTGTCTACTATATTTAAATTGCTTCCCTGTATATTTAGACCTGTTTCTGCAATGCTTGGGAAGACAATTATTAGTACCTCATATGTTCACTCATATGTTGTTGCTCATCATCAAAACTTAATTGATTGTCACATGCACTGTTTGGTTCAACACAAACATATACTAACCACTAATTACATTAGGGTTTCTTGCTAACATGTCATAAGGAACTTCTTTTCTTACAATGTTTATCTTATATATAAGATAATTAACACTTAAACAACTTGAAAATAACTCAAATAAGCTTTGAATTCAGCTAATTGATGGCTCACATAGCCCTTACACAAAAATTCTTTTCAACCCCAATTAGGGCATATTCCAAATTCAGATTTCACATATCCAAATCTTCCCAAAAGTTTTTAAACAAAGCAATTACATAATTAATCATTTTCTCTATAGTAATTACACTTAAGCATAATTTTTTTCAAATTTTACTATTGATAATAACCCTGATGAGTATAAAAACCCAAATTTGGTTGGGGAAAAGACAACTTTACAAATCCAAGATCTTCTAATTAAGGAGTTAATCACTTTT
Source organism: Pouteria campechiana (assembly GCA_036873735.1). Classification (NCBI taxonomy): domain Eukaryota; kingdom Viridiplantae; phylum Streptophyta; class Magnoliopsida; order Ericales; family Sapotaceae; genus Pouteria; species Pouteria campechiana. The sequence goes on along the minus strand of JAYJMB010030032.1, from coordinate 1,871 downwards.
CTTCATGAATTCCACATCAAATCCATCATTTTCCCTAAAAGTCACTATCCACAAAACCCTAATTCATCTTGAATCATAAATTTGAATGGGGAAAAATGACTTACTATGCAACCCAAGTACGACTTCCTCTCAGGGCCAAGAATCCAAGCTCCATGCTCTAAATAGTTCCATCCAATTAAAGAAAATTGTTAGACTTTCTTTCATTTTCCATCATTCAAACTCCTAAAACCAAGTCTAGAAATATGCTTGAGTGATTACCCATCCAAACCCTCTTGATTTCTAGCAAAATTTGCAAGAGATTAGGCATAACGAGGTTAGGACATGGGGAAGAAGAAAAAGGAACGAACTAGGGGAGAGCAAAACAAAAAATAGGCTAAAAAAGTTCAAGTCACTTACTTAACCCGTTGGTCAATGTCGTGTCGTCTAATTAGACATCGTGTCATTGAATTGGATGTCGCGGCATTAAATCTACTAACGTCACCCCTACCTCTTTTTTGATCCGGTGTCTTGACATCAATTTGGGCAACACAGCATCCTCCTTGCTGCCCCTTGTTTTTTCCTCTTTTCAACATTAGTTCTTCATTCTTTTTCATTCTTTGTTTCCCTTAACTTTTTGATACAATTTCCACATAATGGTGGTATTCAAACACATAATTAATAAATTCAAATAATTAAGAATAATATTCTTTTAGTCGCCAAGTACCCCAATTCTCATAATGTTGCCCTTACTCTTCATAACTTTATGTACATTTTGTTCCCAAATGCTAATTTAAGAAATTTTTTAAAAATTTCCATACTTTTTAGCACCCAGGGTGTTACGCACGCATGTAGGGATATACGCAATCTATACGCAGATAAGAATTCATAATCAAGGAATCCTATGTAGGGGAGTTCCCAAAATTTATTGACCCTAAGGGGTTTGGTTTTGATAATTAACAAAATTTATTTATAATTTGAATTAAGCTAATGATATTTTTGCTAAGATTTCATAATTTAGAGGAAGCTTCAAAGGAAGTAAGAAGGCTTTAGAGGAAGAATAGAAGCTTCAAAAGACACGTTTTGAACTTCAAAAGAAGGTTCAAAGGCTCTGAAGGTCACAAGCGCTTGTGTTATCGCCTATGAGGCAGTTGGTTTACTTGCTGCCTATGGTATTTCTTGCGGGGTTTCAAAAAGACGTGTTTTCACTGGACTACTGAGGCCAATATGGCAACCACCTACAGTATCGCTTGGGGCGCAGCTGATTGGCCCAGTTACCTAACGCTCCAATGATCGAAAATCTATGTGGCACCGTAATGGTCTTCTTCTAAATGGTCCAAAACATCCCCGAAAGATATAAATAGACAATCTATTAAAGAGAAAGATGATGCTTGAGGGTTCCATAAGCTTACCATGGATTAAACACATATAACTCATTCAAGTTTTCCAAGTACATTCACTCCAAAGTGCTAGCAAGATCAAGGGACTTCAAAGTTACATCATTTCTATCTCAAAGGAGTTCAAATCATTGTAATATGTTTACTATTCTATCTTTTATAGTTGAGCTTTAATTGTATGTACATATACACCTTAGCCAAAGTTAGAGACATTTCCTTATACACATTTGTATTTGTAAAAGGGAGTTTTTAGTTAACTCTGAAAATCAGGTTGTATTAGTTCTTGGTTAGCTTATGGAAAACCATATTGTATGAATTGTTAGTGAGGTCAAAGAAAATCAACAGTGTAGAATTGTTGATGAGCTTGTGAAAACCAAATTGTAAGAGTTCTTAGTTAACTTGGAAAAGCAAGGGAGGTGTAATTCTGATGAGAATGCAAAATGTCATATTTTATTCTCCTAATACTTCATCTTTTGCACCTATTTGATTCCTAAATAT
>JAYJMB010030021.1:19806-36737 GCA_036873735.1 Pouteria campechiana | reverse complement strand
TGATAAAATTACTCTTTCTATATCAAACAGAGAGAGAGAGAGAGAGAGAGAGAGAGAGAGAGAGAGAGAGAGAGAGAGAGAGAGATAGTTTTAACTAAATTTTTTCTTAAACAACTATTTTATGGAAACGAATATTCAAAAGGATGCTGTTCAGTTGCATGGAATGTTGGTGTTTTAACTTTCAACTGATAAGCTGGGTGCCTCCCACCCCCACCGGCATTGGCCTGTTTGTGCTCATTGTATATGATCATTACGCCATTTGCATTCTTATAATAGTATTTTAACTATCAGGTGCATATTTAATGGAAACGGAAAGCTGTTGGAGGACCTTGTTTTGGCTGCCGAGGAAGGGGTTTTTGTGAATATTGACAGTGAATTTGATCTGGAGAACATAGTAACTGCAGCTAGAGTCACAGGGAAGACAGTTTCAGTTCTACTTCGTATCAATCCTGATGTAGATCCCCAGGTATAAATTGCCTTTAGGGCCTGTTCAATAAGTTGAATTGGAATCCATGGGAATGGATTCCATGGAAAACACATTTTCCAACCCTTGATTTGATGTATATTTCCTCTAACAATCCCTTTTTTCCATCATTACTTATATTTTCAATCATTATACACCTATCTGTTTTAACTTTCGCTACTTTATGGTTAAAATTATCACTATATTTTCCAATCCATTCCATCTAAACAGACAGGCCCTTGGGTTTATGCAAGAAATTGGAAATGTTTTTTTATTTATTAAATAACTTAATCATGATACATGCTTCATAACCAATGAACTAGTAATGAAAATTCCACTGTGGATTGCAAGGATTTATGAATTGTGAGACAGATAATATGATACTATGGACACCGTATCTATCTGTTTATAATAAAATTCATCCTTTCATTCGTCAATCATGACTAAAACTAGAAAATAACTGCATTATGGATATTTAGCATTGCTTTCTCCCTTATTATTGATTTAGTTAAATTTGGTTGTAAGGTACAGAATTGTATCCACTGATCTATTCAATATCAGGCACATATCATGCATGAAAGATTTCAGGTTATGACATTTGTCAGTTGATGGATACACATTAGTTACATGCATGCACTTTTGCTTTACTAGATGATTCTCTTTATTGTGCTTAATCATTCTTGCTGAAGCAATCCACTTGATTTTATTCATGGCATCCAGCATAGTAGAGGCTGTAGTCACTATGTGACATTCTAGAATTACCTGCTAATTCAAGTTAGGCCCTTTTTAATTCAGCAAGAGTTTCATGTCAGCTGGGCAGGGCTTGTCTTGTATAATTTGTCCAGGTCAGTTGTTGATTAGGTACTGAATTGTTATGTTAGTTTAGATGAATTTGGGATTGCTGTTTGAGTAGTCTGATCTGTTCTTAGAATTATTCAGACAAGTCTCCAAAGGGTCATGCACTTCAAAGTTTCACATTCCTTTTGTGGTTCGGCTCAGTTGTGCTCCAACATCTTTATTTTAATTGCACTAATTTTCATATAATTTTTTGACAAATTTCATAGGTCCATCCTTATGTGGCCACTGGCAACAAGAACTCTAAATTTGGTATCAGAAATGAGAAGCTGCAATGGTTTCTAGATGCAGTCAATTCTCATCCAAAAGAGCTGAGGCTGGTGGGAGCCCATTGCCATCTCGGATCGACAATTACCAAGGTATCTTTCTACAAACCTCATCCTGGGAAAAGTTGCTTTTCTGCAATAGATGTTTTATGATCTATTCTCTGTAGTGAAAACAGTTTTTTGCCTTTCCTATATTTTATCCATTCAGATTCTCAATGATTTTCTTTGTTTCATTTTCATGAAAATAATCAACTCATATAAGCTATAGGAGAATGCTTCAAAAGGGGCATTTCTGTAATTGCCTCTGCAAAAGTAGGTTCTAGGAGATGAGGAGGAACAGGCCTTATAGTTTAACCTGTCTTTATGGAACAAAGATGCTGATCTTGCTGATCTAAGTCATTCAAGTGTGCTTGAAATTCAACATGCCTGCCTTGGCCTGAAAATTAAAATTTCCTTCAAGTTGCCAGTGTATTCGTTCTCAAATGCAAAATATATTATGCACCAGCGTCATACTCTTGTTGTGATGTTTTGAAATTGCTTATTGCTTTTTTAGTTTGCTTTGAAATTATTATGCTTCTTGATTGTCACATCTTTTTGTTGTGATGGATGGTCATGATAATACTTGAATTTTCTTTGTGGGAGGGAACCCAGTGACATGGCAACAAATACTCTTTTTTCCATTTCTGGTATAAATAATGTGTACCACTACCTTGTTGTAATAGAATTGCTGATTAAGTACTTTCAGTTCCCCTTTAAAAGGGTCTTCCAGGGTCTAAAATGGCTCTAATTTGCTCACTGATCTACATAGAGACTCTCCATCCTTCTGATCTTTTTCTGATTCTCCTGTAACTGATTTGTCAATCCCTTAATAGTTGCATTTGTGGACAAAAGTGCATTATCTAAACTTTTCTAAATGGTTTACTTAAGTGGCCAGTAATCATCGATGTAGAAAATACACTTTCACTTTGGTAGCTGAATAAGTCATGCATTCCCCTTTTTTTACTGGTAATATGTTAACTTTTTAATTTTCGTTTCATCCGTTGTCTTGTTCTGTTGATCTGAATGATTTGATTACGACACAGTTTTACTTTCTTCCTTTCAGGTAGACATATTCAAGGATGCTGCACTCTTGATGGTAAATTACATAGACCAAATTCGGGCCCAAGGCTTTAAGATTGACTACCTAAACATTGGAGGTGGTTTGGGGATAGATTACCATCACACTGGTGCTGTCCTTCCTACACCGATGGATCTCATCAACACTGTAAGCTCTAGACTTTTGATTTTGCACACATCAATGAGTACCTGTGCATGTAATTTTTGTTTTTTTTTTTTTTTTTTGAACATTTCCTTCTTGCAATGCATGGTGTAATTCCTTACATAATGCAATTGAGATTATTTTGTGTTTCCTAGTTTCTGATTCATCTCCATTACAATCTCAATCTATTTTCTTCTGTTGGCAAACTGATTGCAACTTATATTGGTATATTGTGGAAATGATGCTGAAAGTTTAGTATGATTCTGCCCTTTTTTAGGTCCGTGATATAGTTCTTTCTAGAGATCTGACCCTTATCATTGAGCCTGGAAGATCTCTTATTGCGAACACCTGCTGTCTAGTGAATCGGGTCACTGGGGTGAAAACAAATGGCACAAAAAATTTTATTGTGGTGGATGGAAGCATGGCAGAACTTATTCGACCCAGCCTTTATGGGGCTTATCAGGTAATTTATTTTTATAAGCAAGATGTCCTGCATTATGCCATTACGTTTTGCGTGGATGTGATCATTCATAATAATAATAAGAAAAGTTATCCCGTTTTTGTTACTGCACAACAACGTTACAATTACCTATGTCCCTTCATATGTAAGGCATGTCAAGAGAAGGAATTAATTTTTTATTTTTTATTTTTGGCTAAATTCTACTTGCCAAGGTTCTGAGATGTATATGGTCCACTGGTAGTAATTATTACCCAGATTTGGTTGCAGGATGGGGCGTCTTTAATATTGATGTGGTGGTTTTCCTTTTTTCACAGTAACTCACAGAGAAACTTGGTTTTGCAAATATGAGTAAGTGGGAGGACAATAATATGAAACTCAAGATATAAAAAGTTTAAAGTGAGGGTCTTATTTTGTCCCTTAAAAATAATGAGGAAAATCATTGTCGGTCATGGATCTGGTTCTCTGAGTGCTATTTATCATTAAAAGAAGGGGGCAAAGGAAAGGGAGAAATAAAGGAAGGATAGGTGACATAAATCCTTTTGGTTACAAAAACGAGCTGGAGCTTGGGGTTTTGGATTAGCATGTGATTACAGATTATTTTTCATTAGTCCACTATGGGAAATTCAATATTATCTGCATGGCTATTCTCCAAAGTTCCACAAGATTTATGATGTCCTGTGGTTCTTCTGGTTTTAATCAATTGCACTAATTGGCTTTTCTTGTGCAGCACATAGAGTTTGTTTCTCCCCCAAAACCTGGGGCTGAGGTTTCTACATTTGATGTGGTGGGCCCAGTCTGTGAGTCAGCAGATTTCTTAGGGAAAGATAGAGAACTTCCAACTCCTGATCAGGTAATTTCTTGGCCATTGTTTTATATGGTCATCTCTCCACCCTGATTTATTGCTTACCTAAGTTATGAACTTTCAGGGGACGGGCCTTGTTGTTCATGATGCTGGAGCATATTGCATGAGCATGGCATCAACTTACAATCTCAGAATGCGACCTGCAGAGTACTGGGTATGTCACTTTTCTATTGATGCAACCTCAGTTAAAGCTTGTCCAAATGTGATGCATTGGCAACTTGCTAAGGCATAATCTTTCTCTCTAATAAGATATTTTCAGATAGCATGAAAGCATGTTTAATTTGCTTGAAATGCGGATTATCCAAGTCCACCTTGGAAAACTGAGAATATGCAAATGTATCAAAACAACTATCATTATTTGATTATTTCTACAGTACATTTTTGCACCCTTTAATTTAGCAGGCTAGATTTGTTCATTTGTTATTGTAGTTGTAACAAGCACAAAAAAGAGGAAAACAAAATGGAATAAAAAAGATTTACAATTGATGTTGGAATGAATCAAACAATTTTTATTTTTTATTGATGTCCTCGATTAATCACACTTGCATGTGTACATCTGAAAATTGCATATTCATATCCTAGACCACAAGTGGTCTTAATTATATCTCCACAATGGAAGAAAACCCTTGATTAAAAGGAAAAGTACAATGCATTTTGAGACTCAAAAATAAAACAAACTCTTTTTAAAAATAAATGGGTGTTGTCTTTGGTGTCGCCAAGCACATTACGATGACTTGATATTTAAGAGATTACCTTAAGCCAATGGGCGGATTGGATGACATGGCTTTAGACTAGGTTGCTAAACACCGAGTCAACTTAAAGAATGAGTATTTTGATCCATTTGTTATGTCCCCAATGGAATTATGACCGAGTGATTTGTACTATTTAAACAACAAGAAACATAGAGAGTAAGTGGTTTGTGACTCAATTTGCATATCTCGGAAGGGCTCAGGACCGGATGATCTCTATTTTATTTAGACCCAAAAGAGATCAAGAAGAAAACAATTGGTTTATAACTCAATTTGCTCATACCGGAAGGACTTAGGGCTGGGTGATTTCTATTGTTTAGACTTGAAAGAGATTAAAAGAAAACATGTAATCTAGTTTTATTTCAGCTTTCTCACATTGCCCATGAGAAGCTTAGGAAGAGTGGGTCAGTTTGATTGGGTTTAGGTCAGCTTTTTCAAATTGTCCATGAGAAACTTTGGAAGAGTAGAATTAGAATGACTGAATTTAAATCGGTTATTATCTCAATTGCCCACGAGAAGCTTAGGAAGAGTGGGCCTAGGTAAACTGGATTTGACTCGGCTCTCTTAATTGCCCAGGAGAAGCTTAAAATGAGTGAAACGGTTAAACTGGGTTTGACTCAGGTCTCTCAATTGCCCATGAGAAGCTTAGAAAGAGTGAAACAGTTAAACTGGGTTTGATTCGGGTCTCTCAATTGCCCATGAGAAGTTTAGGAAGAGTAAGAATAGGTAAACTGGGTTTAGCTGGGCTCTTTTAATTGCCCATAAGAAGCTTAGGAAGAGTGAGACTAGGTAAACTGGGTTTAGTTGGGCTCTCTCAATTACCTATGAGAAGCTTGGGAAGAGTGGACTAGGTTGATTGGGTTAAGCTTAGCTCTCTCAATTGCCCATGAAAAGCTTGGGAAGAGTTGGCCAGGTTGATTGGGTTTGGTTGATTTGAAATGGTTTTACTAAGGTTTGACTCGGTGAATCATGAGTCAATGACCAAGTCTTAAACTTAGGCTTTTGAATGGTTTGGTGAGTGGTGTTTGCTAAGGTTTTACTCGGTAAGTCATGACTTAGTGACCCAGTCCTAGACTTAGGCTTTTGAATGATTTGGTGAGCAGTGTTGCTAAGGTTTGACTTGGTGAGTCGTGACTCAGTGACCCAGTCCTAGACTTAGGCTTTTGAATGATTTGGTGAATGATGTTTGCTAAGGTTTGACTCGGTGAGTTATGACTCAGTGATCTAGTTCTAGCCTTAGGCTTTTGAATGATTTGGTGTTTCGCTAAGGTTTGAGTTGGTGAGTCATGACTCAGTGACCCAGTTCTAGCCTCAGGCTTTTGAATGATTTGGTGTTTTGCTAAGGTTTGACTTGGTGAGTCATGACTCAATGACTCGGTCATAAACTTAGGCTGTTAAATGATTGGATGGGCGACTTTTTCCAATATCTTGTGGAAAACTGGAAGTAGGCGATTTCTGCTTTTAACTTGTGAGAGATTATAGAATTAGGTTGCATGAATTAAACCTGATTACACTTTGAGTTAATTAAGCCTAATCATGATTAGCATTAATGATAATGATTAGTGCTAATAAAAGTTCTTAGTTAATTTAAGATAATGTCATCATCTCGCTGATTTCATGAGGTTATTTTTGGGGTAACTCTGCCATTTACAGGGTTTAATCAGTTTAAGTATGTTTTAATTGTTCAATTCGCTAGCATCCTGTTGTCCATTAATTCCTGGGTGGGACCCACGTGTGTACCATAGAGGGGCCATGATAGAGTGCTTTCATGCACCAAGAGAAATATCTAGTAGGCTAAAAACCTCTGACGTTAGGGGAGACACCTGCCTCTTGAACAATTCCCAAAGTCTTCAGTCCAAGAAGTTTTTTCTCTCTCTCAAATGAGAGGAGGGGGATATTTATATGCTTAGGAGGCCTAACTTCGCTACCTGGGTGTGAAGTGTAAAATTCTCACCTCCGCTACTGCGAAGTAGATTGCAAATTTCCATGAATATGCCTTTGACTTTGCTACTTGGCAGTGGATTGTAATTTTTTTCACCTTGATTTTGCCTTTGTCTTTGCTACTTGGCAGTGGATTGCAAAATTCCTATGAATTTGCCTTTGACTCCGCTACTTGGTAGTGGATTGTAATTTTTCCACCTTGATTTTGCCTTTGCCTCTGCTACTTGGTAGTGGATTGTAATTTTTCCATGAATTTGCCTTTGCCTCTGCTACTTAGTTGTGGATTGCAAAATTCCTATGAATTTGCCTTTGTCTTCCCTACTTGGTAGTGAATTGTAATTTTCCCATGAGTTTGCCTTTGCCTCCGTTACTTGGTAGTGGATTGCAATTTTTCAATGAATGTGCCTTTGAGTGGGCTTGCCTTTGCTTCCACTAGTAGGTAGCAGAGTCAAAGAACAATTTTGCCTTGGAGTGGAATTTTGGAAATTATCCCACCTTCATTTTTAGTGTTTTGCAAATGCATTTTCCAAGGAAATATTTTGGTTTGGAAATACTATTTTACTAAAACACTAAATAATTTGGGTAAAAATCACTAAATTGCCCATTCAATAATTTTTGTCTTGAAATTTCATTTAATTCCAACTCCACTAAATATCCGGTCATATTGGATTGTGGAACCCACCATTTCAAACAACTTTGAATTTTCTAAATTGTTCATAGGAAATTCTGGTTTCTAGAATGCATAACATGTTGTCAAATTAAATTCCTGTTGGTGTCGCGTAGCTGTTTGACTACATGGGTGGTGGGAGGTGTTGTTTCCTGCTGCTTTTGTAACCTTTTTTACTGACGTGGAGGAAAGGTTAACTTGGTTGCTGCCTACGCTACCAGGTAGCGAAATCAGAGAGGAAATTTCGTTGCTGTAACAAGTACAAAAAGAGAAAATAAAACAAAAAACAAAAATGGAATGACATAAGGATTTGTTATTTTGGAATGAATTAAACAATTTTCATTTTGTTATTGATTGTCTTCAATTTATTATACTTGCTGTGTATATCAGAAAATTGCATATTGACATCCCATACAACAAGTGGTCTTAATCACATCTCCATAATGGGAGGAAACCCTTGATTAAAAGGAAAAATATAATGCATTTAAAGATCCAAAAATAAAATACTCCCTCTCAAAATAAATGTGTTTTGGATCATCGAGCACATTGCGATGGCTTGAAATTTAGGAAATTGCCTCAAGCTAGTGGATGGATAGGATGACACGGTTCTAGACTGGGTTGCTAGACACTGGGTCAACTAGAAAAATGAGTGTTTTGATTCAATTTGTTTGTCTCGGATGAAATCAAGACCTGACGATTTCTATTGTTCAGACTGTAAGAAACCATAAAGACAGTAGGTAGTACCCAATTGGTATATCCCAAAAGGACTTAGGACTGAGTGATCTCTATTGTGTTTAGATCTGAAAAAGACCAGAAGAAAATAGGTGACCTAGGTTTGATTTAGCTTTCTAATATTGTCCATGAGAAGCTTAAGAAGAGTGGGTCAGGTTGACCAAATTTATCTCGACTTTCTCAATTGCTCATAAAAAGTTTAGGAAGAGTAGGCCAGGTTGATTGAATTTGGCTGATTTAATGAATGGTATATGCTAAAGTTTGACTCGGTGAGTCATGACTCAGTGACTCGTTGAGTGGTGACTCAGTGAGTTATAACCTAGTAACTCGGTCCTAGACTTAGGCTTTTGAATGATTTGATGAGTAGTGTTCCCTAAGGTTTGACTCGATGAGTTCTGACTCAGTGACTTGGTCTTAGACTTGGCTTTTGAATGAGTTGGTGAGTGGTATTTTCCAATATCCCGTAGAAAACTGAAAGCGGGTGATCTCTATTGTTTAACCTGTGTGAGATCGTAGATCTAGGTTAGAAATGATGGGTTTATATGGATTGAAAGAGTTTAATAACTCGGATAGTGTGGATTGACTTAATTTGCTGAAATTAAGCCTAATTACAGTTACCACTAGTGGTTATCCCAAAGTTTTTATTTGGACAATGTGAAATGGGTCCATGCCATCATCTCCATGATTTGTGGGCCCCCACCTCCGTGTGGGGCCCACTCAGGTTTCAACTCTACCAATGGGCAATTTGGTCTATGATCAAGAGAATAGTAAATATAGGGAGTTTACCAAAAATGGTCATCTTTTCCATTTTTACTGAAGGCAAAAAAGTCTGCCATTAATGGAAGCTTCTCCTGTTCAATATTTGGCATAGAACCCATCAATGGAGTTCAGTTTTCTTATTTTTATTAATATTTATAGAATATGAAACACAAAGAGATGAATTTTATGATGGTCCAATACTTCTCATTAAAGAGACCACAGAGTTCTAATGGTTGTCTTCCTTGGAGCAGTAAACATACCACATCACAAGCAGAAGAAACTTTTGTGCACCATGGTGAAATTTTCTCCAAGGCTCGATCAGATGGCCATGACGGTCTTAGAACAATGAGACACTTACTTCAAGATGAAATAAAATAAAATCCAAGTTTTTTCACTGTTGTGGAAGAAGAAGAAACTTCAAGGAGGAAAAAGAAAAGAGTCTATCTTCAAAAAGAGAATGCCTGAGCAGAGTCTGTCTTTTAAGAACGTTCTAGCTGAGTATGGCCTTGGAAGAAGATAAACTCTAGCAGAAGCAGCGTCCCCCCCCCCCCCCTCTCACAGAAGAAGATCGCTCCTTCTTCTCAACAACTGAGCCTTTTATAGCCACTAGAATGCAACTGGCGTGACGGAACCTGTCGTTGCAGAGCACAACTGGTGTGATGGAGCCTTGGTGGCATGGTAGAGCTTGGTGTGGCAAAGCACAGTTGGCTTGGTGGAGCACACTTGGCATGACTAAGCCTAGCGTTGCAGAGCACAGCTGGCATGACAGAGCACAACTAATGTGGCGGAGCCTGGTGTTACAGAGTACAACTGGCATGACAGAGCACAACTAATGTGGCGGAGCTTTCGTGGTGTGGCGGAACCTGGTCTGGTGTTGCAGAGCACAGCTTGCGTGGCGGAGCATAATTGGCATGACAGGGTGTTGGTGGCGTGGTAGAGCACCTTTTGGTGTAGTGGAGCCATTGTGGCGTGGTAGAGTCATGGTGGTGTGGTAGACCACCTCTTAGCATAGTGGAGCCATAGTGACGTGGTAGGGCTTTGGCTCCACTAGAATTTAAGCGAGATATTTTTAGATACATTAATTGCATTTTTAATTTGAATGATCCAACTAAAAATTGTTTAGGTGGTCCATTAAAATACCAATTAAATGTAGCCCATTACTAGTTATTCAACACATTGGGTAGTTGATTACTAGCTTTGACTCACTCCCAGTGTGATCTGAATCGCTTCTGGTGTAAACCAAGGGTACGTGATTTTAAGCTATCCAACAGATGCCTACGCAACCCGAAGCTTGGCAAGGCAATTGCATGGCTCCCACTCTGCCTACGCAAGTGAATGGTGTTGGAAGGTGTGGTTTTGCCACTGTATTCATGACGTGGACAGCTTTTTCCACTTCACGATGCCTTTGACCATGCGAGAGAGAAGATTGCACGTCTTTGGTCATGTTTTGCTGCCATGTTCTGACATGGGTGGCTTTTTGCTTCTGAATGTAACCTACTGCAATGTCTTACGTGAAGGAAGAATTCCCCACCTCTAATATTGCTGCTGGCTACACTACCAACTAGTGGAACCAGAGAAAGTTTTGTTGCCTTTTTTACTTCTGTTTGGAGATGTCTTTTTGTCTCTGCCTACGCTACCTGGTAGGGGAATCAGGTAGTGGTCTGTTTATTCTTTGTCTACGCTACCTAGAGATGTTGCTGCCCATGCTAACCTCTACACTCCCTTCTGATTTTTCATGCTGCCTACGCGACGTGTGTGGGGAGGGACCCTGGTTACGTCACTTCAATTATGCAAGTGGCTTGGAATTGTAGTTTTGTGCCTGCATATTCTGGATGGATCCCCTTTGCACGGTCCACATAAATGCCTCTGGCAACAAACCAATTCCACAATCAATTATCTCAGGGCCCATTGCATTTTTATAAACATTTGCTCTCGATAAAGCCTGGGCAACACATCCAGATGGAAAAAAGTCATAACAACGCTGTGCCGTGCTTGAAATTGCCGTTGTCTACACACATTGATAGCGTAGTCAGGCCTTTTCTCTTCTGCTACTGACTTCATGACGTGGCTCTGCTGATCTCTCCATGCTGTCTACGCTGATTGCTGGAAAGCCTGACTCCACCGTTGAGGCCTGATTATGCTGCCTGGATGGAGGGATTTCGTTCACACTTCAACTACACACGTTGGTAGTGTAGTTGGGCAACTTCATTTTTCCAAAGGGTTGCCACAGACATGGAGAAGTCTGGTTTGCACTTCAGCTACGCCAGCTTGTAAGTTTCCGCCATGAGCTACGCTTCCTGCAATGCAGCGTAGGAAGAACCTGGTTACGCTACCTGCAATGCAGCGTGGGAAGAGCCTGACTACGCTACGTGCAATATAGCGTGCAACTGCTCCCTGGTAGCTTTCTGCCTTCAGCCACGCTATCTAGTAGCGTTGTCAGGCATGCAGACAGCGTTGATTGTGCATCGCTGATTTCCTTTCTTCTCTTGCGATGTTAAGCACATGCCCAGATGGAGAAGTCTAGCTGCTACATGCCATGCACTCTCTACCGACTGCAACTGCAAAAAATTTGATTGAGGTCTGATAATGCTGCCCGCTGGTTGCATGCTGCAACATTGTCTACGCTGCATAGGTGGAGAGAAATCTTGGTTCTGCTCTCTGCATTCCAAACATCCTGGCAGCCTTGACTACGCCTGTGGCTGCCTGGCTGAAGATATGTCCCTTCAACATGCATGCCAAGCTTGACTACGTGCCTAGCAATTTCCAGATTTGTGTCTTGTTTAAATAATGTCAGACTTTGATTCTTAAACATCAAATGATATTTGAACGGTCCAAATTCATGAGCGGGAATGAGCATTTCCTTGAACTGTCCGACGATTTAGCTATCCAAGAATCGTTTCAGCAAAATTTGGTTTCCAGCTGAAGTTTTCAGCTCATTAATTGCCTGCTCGCTGGCTATCATCTCCACCTAATTTTCCATACCTTTACAGTAGTGTTGGTTGAAACTGTTGTGAATCCCCGTGATATGGGTGGGCTAAAATGGAAAACATAATTGCTTCTTTCAATTATGCTGTAGAATGCTGAAATGGTTAATCTTATGGATGTTTGCAGGTGGAAGAAGATGGCTCTGTATCAAAAATTAGGCATGCTGAAACATTTGAAGATTATATGAGATCTTTTGAGGGCCTCTAGTTACATGAAGGATCAAGTTTTCGGTCACAACATGTTGACATGCCTGGTCTTTCAGAGTGCATGATTGACCTTTCTCGTTGTCTTTATTGCATTGCATACTTGGATGCCTTGGATTGGGTAATTTAAGTTGGTTCTCAGTAGTTCATTTCTGTTTACCTTTGTTGTAACAGGATTCCCATGACTGGAAAAATGGCATAGTAGAGATCAAGTAAGATTTGAAACGGGTTAGGGCGAACATTTCGTTCTTCATCCCATGGTTGATATTTGGCAGTTGGTACTTGTTTGTGCAACTCTTGGCATACGCTGCACTGTGGGGTTGGGATGCCAAGCTACATATGCTCATGGACCATAAATCCCTGGTTTCAAAGATCCTTTCCAAGTGTTCGGAGTCGGGATATTCGGTATGGTTGTGTGGAGCTGTTTAGCTGAGTCTCGTCCATTAAGGATTTTGGTCAGTTGAGGTAGGTCGTACCATCGAAGTAAGCCTGTCTCTCTCTCTGATGAATTCCAAAGCATGATAATCCCGTTTGAATTAATCTTAGTTGGAACTCTAGACGCTGTTTGAAGCAGCGGCAGCAGCTTATTTTAGAAAGGATAAGGTTCATGGGCAACGGATGAGTTTCACATTAGCTTTGGTTAAAACTTCGGAGGTGATAAATGATTTCTTGAATATGGCAGTGGCAGCAGCTGCTGCAGTGATTAGGACTCTCGAGGGCATCCATTGGAGTTGGAAACATCTTTTCATGTTCTTATCGAAGAGGATTTCACATTTCATTCGGCAAGATTTTGTCAAGTCTCTGAGGTTATTAGCCTTATTGGTGCTTCGTAGTCTATGCAAAATTCCTACCAATTGGATAGAAATGGGTGTGCCTGAAAAGCGTCATTTTTCGTCAGCATTCTGTTCTACCTCCCTAAGATATGTAGCCTGAGCAATGGTAAATATTAAAGATACATCCAATTAGATTACCTACGCCATAATCTCAGTGCAATGCAAAATCTTTCTTCTATTTGTAAATATAGAATGATATTCCAAGGGCCGGCGGCACTTTCTTTGGAATTTTTATCATACTCATACCAGGAGTGTTATCTTTCCATGCTTCTTCTGGCCGCAACCGACCTAGAACTTTCACCATCATTGAGCGCATCGATGGCCCCATATCCTGTGCTTCTTTTAGGGCTTGCTCATGCACGCAGAAACTTGTCCAAGGCATTAACAAAAAAAAGGTTATAAACCTATAGATTGTCACCCAATCCGTACTCAAAATGGAAGTCTTAAATATTTTAGAGTATTTAGGTGGTGGGTAAAGGTTTGCTCAATTAAGCTATTGGATGACTTATTCGGCATCCCAAAGCTGAAGGCGACAATGGGGTGTTTATTTTTCCTCCGTGTGATGTCACTTAAAGGAAGGGAAGACTTGAGGGAATCCAAAGTGGCCCATATGGGGTTTCGCACGTGGAATTATCCGGATAGATCGTGGCTCTATTCTTTGTAATCATCATTACAAAAATCGAGACTCAGCTGGCCTGCCCACAGTTTTATCCCCTTGAAACCTTGCTAAATTTCAAGCTTCTGCTGTACGTACCTTACTGGGATTTTTAAGAATATTTTTGACTTTGTATTTGTTTTCAATATAGGTTCACAGTGGTCTCTAATTCATGCACCCATTGCGGTAGTTCCTACGATATCCAATCGTGGATAGAGTAAAAAAAAAAATTGGTACGATTTTACTTTCATAGATCAGATGACTCCCATTCGATATCTTTTGGTATCTTATTCTTTAAAATAGTAGAAAATAACTAATTTAAACAATTAGGTTACCCCATTTAAATCACATATATGTATATATACAAACACGCGCGCACACACAAAATTTGTATAGAATTTTTGCTATACCACATCTTATTTGACATAAACAGATCATTACCAAAAGTTGCAAATGCGCGCAGAAGATGCAGAAAGTGGCATGGAACGAGCCTTGTACGCAGAAGCCGGGATGAATTATTCTTTTGTAATGTTTTCATTAAGAAGAAACTGATAGCTCTGGGAAACCGAAAGGCTCCGGAAATCTCTACGTGTGAACTCCTTTGGGTTGCAGCAGAAAAAGAAAACCCTTCCAGTGCACACCACCTGCGGTGGGGTTGGAAATCCCACACGCATCATAGCTATTAAATTTTCATAATATGAACCGGAATCTTATTTGTAATTTGGATGCTATCATGCAACTACAGTACCGTTTGCGTGTGGGAGAAAAAAAGAAAAAGAAAAAGGAAAACCCACGATAAATAATCACAGCCTCGCATCATAACATGCCGTGAGAATCATCTATCACGGCGCGGATCAAGGTCGTATTCAATCAGTCTGAAGTCCTTCCTTTCGTTGGACACTTTTATTCATGGCATGAAAGCAAAACTTTCCTTCTTCCATTCTTCCCCCAATAACAACTTCTCTAACAAGAGAATTTGTAGGCTGCATAAAAATCTAGGATTGATGTCTATAATTAGTTTTATTTGTGTGGCCTGTGGTCCCTTCGAAGTCGGTAAATGCAACGAAAATTGCAGCAGACTGGTCACGTCAACCAGATCTTCTAGTGCAGGATCTATCATATGTCCCTCCCCCTTCGCCCACTCCAAGGGAAAGTTGACGGATTGCAATTGAATTCGTTGAAAATTAATTAAATTCCATCATATTTTCGTGAAATAGTGTGGCTGACCTTGATATTAATCATAATAAATGGTGACGCAACAACCAACCTGACGCGTGTTGGTGGTGGGCCCTACAAGCTTGAAATTTTACAATTTCGCCTAATAAATCAGGTCATTTCAAGACGATCTTTGACCTGGTGCCGGCCAAATCGTGAAGCCCCATCGTCCAAGTGCCGGGTCCGGGACACTGGTAGCGGGGAACGTGTGTGCCTCGACGAAGCTGAGGTCGACGTGCATCAACGCTCGCCAGATTATGAACGACTAAAATCTCGTGATAAACTGCCGAGGATTCCCAAAACGAAGAATGCGGCAACACGAAGCAGCAGCTGTACTTGGACGGCTTTTTGGCCTTCGTGCGAGAGGGGCCCCACCCGACCCGCTCGGATGTCGATCGTCCGTCACCTCTGCCGCTGGCTGCGGAGAATTCGAGGCGAGGCTGACACGTGGCTGATGGTTTAACCGTCAGATGACAGATTTTGCGCCCTTTCAGACCGTGCGCAAACTTTCGGCCTGCGGATTCCGTGCTGCCGGAGTCACGGCTTTCTCGTGCCTCCACGCAACATTTGCACACGTGGGTATCACCGGCAATATCAAAGCCGTTGATTCTGTACTTCCACGTTTTGGATATGCATTCTCTCTGTAGATAGCACTCTTTGATGGCAATTTATTTTATGTTGTTTAATGGCATGATGTGGACAAAATGCGAGAAAAAAAATGTCAGACTACTTGCGTTTTGGAATAATTACATCGAAAGGATTTCTTGCGATGGGCAGTCGACATTAAGGCGTTCGTGTTGAGTGGTTCAGATCATTAGTTTGTCCTTCCCAATGGGTTTCGTTGTGGACGAGGCAGCAACGTCTCCCCTCGCCGGCGCTGTGCTGCGAAAAGAAGCAGGGCTAGGCGTGATGATTACGAGAATTGACGCTGAGAAGGACGTGCCTGGCAAAGTTAGGTTCACCGCTGTCCAGATAAATTTCATCGGTGGTCTTCAATTCAACGGCTGCGGTCAATTCTGAATCTTTAAACATACATAGTATAGCTGATAACTTGATAATTTACTACGGAATGACCAACTGCGGTAGTAACAGTAAATTTGCCTAAATGGCCCATGCACTCCCCAATTCCTTACACCAAACTTGCCTTCCGCTGGATGGACAAATGCGGAGTTATCAACCAATATCAATTTCTATTTCTGTCCAAGTGAGGGAAAACACTTGTCGGTCAATTTTATATTTTTAATTGCCAAATCAATATCTTAGTTAATTTCGTCCTTTCCCATGGAACGAGCGTTGTTGCTCATTTTGAGAGTTGCAATCAAACGAGAAGAGCCTAAACACGCATTTCTAGGCGGATTCGATAACATTAGAGTAGTATTTTTGGTACATAATTGTATCAACAGAATAGTTCCGTGTGGGTTTTCCTTTAAACGTTTAAGTCATTTCTATGATGCAGCAATGTTGGGCGAATGATGTTATTCTTGGTTTGTCCGAATTTCAGACAACCCGAACCACTCGACGATTAGAAACAGTTCCCAGAATCCCGGTGCAAACGTCGATCAATCAGGACCGTCAATTTTTGGGTTAGCAATCTCCATTGCCTGCCCTATTCCAGGCCAGCGAATTGGAAATTGAGGCTACTGGATTAGGTGTATCTTCAGTTTTCGTGTGATCGATTCGGCGTTATCGCGATAAGATGCACTAATCTCTTCGAAATACCCAACCGACCAACAGATCACCGGTACGTACCTCTTTAGTGGTCATTTTGGTAATTGCAAATCTGATCGGGCAATCAAGCAAATCCACTCTAATTCTGGGAGCTTGACCTTAGGCATGGCGCTGTCAATTACTTATTTTTTAAAAAATTGGGGCCCCAGATTTCGACCGCATGCGCAGGAACTTATCCACCGTCGGATCTTTTTAGGGGTATTTAGGTAATTGCATACCATTTGTATCGCCCCTATAAAATCTTGGCGGCACTGGACCTCGAATGTGCTTTTGGATTTTCGGTTCTGCTGTCTCTCCTCC
>JAYJMB010030021.1:7466-19706 GCA_036873735.1 Pouteria campechiana | reverse complement strand
AGAGAGAGAACGGCGGTTTTTTGCGCCTATGGTATTTCAGAGCTTCCACTGCCGTTTGATTTCTCGCATGCAATGGGGATGGGAGGACAGTGACGTAAGCTCGTAAAGGCCCTAATTTCAGCGTAACGGAGGATCCACTGAATCTAGCGAGGAAAGGCGACGGACCAAGGAATTGCTGTTTCATCTGTCTTGAGGTCGGAAATCTCGTCGTTTTTCTTTTTTTTTGTTCTTTTTTTTTTTTTTAGGACTGAAAGAGAATTCGGATGCAATGACTGTTTTGTTTTCTGGCATTTTGCTTCATGTTTCCGCCGGAGATTTGTTGTTTTTTCTCCGGACGCGGCTGATTTGGTAGATTTCTGTGTACTTTGAAAGAAGTTGGAATTTTACATTGCATTGATTTCATTTTTTTTTCTTGGAATTTACTGGCTTCAGATAGGTCGTAGTTTCATAGTGGAAAGTGGTGGTTGGTGTCACGGTCTTTTGCAATCCTTTGTTAATTGTACGATGGATGCATGTGGAACGACTAAAACCGTGATTTTGATCTTTGTTTGTCGTTGTTACTGAAGGAGCCCGGGATTGCTAATATTTGGAGCCCGGAATCGTTTCATCTGCTTCCAGCTGGTGGTGATTTAAGAAAATGGAATATTATTCTTCTTTCTTTCTTCTTCTTGTTCTTGTTCTTTTTCTTATTTTTTTCTATAGCTTCAATTCTTCATTTCTCGCCATGAATTTTGTGTCGGTTGCTTTTGACAAGAATGGCGAATTCTCGGCCTACACCGATTTTCTTTTCCCTCTCCTTTTTTCCCTTTTTTGAATTTTTTTGGGTGTCTTTTGGCACATGCGTGGAGTGTGACATATATTTCATGATAGAATGGCATGGAAGAGGATGATGAGGATGATCATGCGGGCCTTGTACAATTTTTTTCCCTATCCTTTCTGCCTTTTCAAAGTCTTCTGCAATTCTCTTCTATTACACTTGGTATTTTGCTTTTCTTGGTGGGAATTCTATATAAGTAAAAAATTTGACAGGACACTTCTTTCCGAAACCATTGCTTTTCATTATTGGAATTCTTTCTTTTTTATTCTTTGTTGCCTAAGTTGGGTAGATGGCTCTGCAGCAAGATGCAACTATTACGTCTAACGAATAATTTTTGTCTATAATGAGTAGCTGTTGGCATTTATAACTACACCCTGTAGGAAAGTTCCGCTCTTCCACTGTTGAACTTATAACAGTCTTTGCCTTATAAAGGCCAAGGAGGTTCGTTAGAGCATTACATCAATGTTCTAAGTGGAGAATGGCTATAAGATTGATTTTAGTAAGCAAAGCATTCATTTTTCCTTATTTCATCAATTACCCTAAGAATTCGGCACGTGTTTTAAATGCTCCTTTTAAACTTTTGTTCATAAAAGTTTCTAAGAAAACATCTCCTAATGATATTTTGAACTTACCGCACAGAGAGTCACAAAACTTGATACTTTGTTGTCAAAACTCAATGCATGGTTTTTTACTTTTTTACTGCCTTTTTTGCATTGTACTTGGCTGCTTTGTTGATCCAGCTTGATCTATAGAAATGTGAACTAGATTCAACTCAGTTCATGATCCCTGAGCCTTGGCACTGATAGACTGCCAGGATGCTCGTTTTAGATTGAAGATTGAGAGAAAATTCTGTTTCATTTGGAAGGTTGTTGATGGATTGGAGAAGGAATCCTGTTTTCTAGGTAGAACAAGGGTTAAAGTTTAAACTACCGTAGCAAGCTAAAGGGATAGCTAAAATGGAGCCACAACTAACTAAACTTCCTTTAACAACATTCCATGATGAAGATTACAGCACATGAGGAATATCTATAGCATAAGGAGAAAGGGGAATTCAAATCCTGGGCAAAATGATTCCAAGAGCCAAAATGTTGTCTGGCAGAAATAGTCATCTCTTTTGCTCTTCACTTACAAAATAGCTGGCTGTTTTGTAGTGTTTACTAGTTAGTGTGATTCTGCCATCCCTGGAGTTGAAAACAACCATTTGTTTTGAGTTATTTTGCAGTCAGCCACACTCTGGATGCGAAACAGCGTGCTGTTTCTATACTTCAGCCCCTTGCAGCCTTTGGTCCTTTCAACCTACTTGGCCATGTTCCCCTTGGTAAAACTTCCCTTCTTTCTTCTCTTCCAATTCATACAAACAACTCATCTTGGCCCTCAAGGCTTGCATCTTGGTCTTCAACACTTGGCTCTTTGGAAACCTTCCCAGAGCCAGATCAATTTTCCTGTAAGTTCTTCATCAATTTTCACTGACTTTCTATTTATTTATATTTTTAGAATTGAGAGAAAAAAATTAACTTCCATGTGGTTTTTAGTGTTTTGGAAAAAATATATCCAAGGAATTAATATGACAAGCATTGTGAAAATGAAGAGTTACTAGTAGATATATTGTTATTACAAAAGATGTCTCCCTCTCTCTCTCTCTATATATATATATGTGTGTGTGTGTGTGTGTGTGTGTTTCCTGGTCATGGGTGAGTTTATTTAACATTTGCAAGAAAAAGTGCTTCAGTGCATATTGTTGTTAGATGCCATGGATAGATTGTTGGGCAGTCAAAAACCAATAAATTTGTAAGATGATTATAGCCAAAATGATGCTATTGAGATGTGTGGTAAAATTAGAAGTAAAGTAATGCAAGATAATTTAAAGGTAGAATCAATAGGTAATAAGATGAGTGAAAATAGACTTTTGTATTTTTGTCATCTGCAATAGAGATCGTGAATTGCATCAGTTAAGAAGAGCGAGTTTATCCAAGTAGAATGCCATAAGAGAGCAAAATTAAAGGCAGAAAGAGCACGATCAGAACTCATTAAGAAAGATATTGACAAATTTTAGCTTAGTGAGGATATAGTTCAAGATCAACAGGAATGATGCGATCAAATCCATGCAGCTGGATCTATTTAGATGGGACATAGGACATGATGTTGATTATGATTTATTTTTCAGAATTTGTTATCTTTCTTATGTTAAGTTATCTCATTCACATGCTTCTCTGTAAAAGGGCTGGCACTTGATGCTTTTGTTATTACATAACCTATATTTCAGTAGTACTTTACCTGGCGCATCGTAATCATGTAGTTTCTTTTCCTTTTTCTTTTATTTTTTCTTCTGAATACCGAATGAAGTTTCTTAGTCTATAGCAGAGTGTAGATGCTGAAGTTCGGGATATCATGCTCAAGGAATATGCCATTTTGCAAGGTTTTATCCAATATGCTTGATTTTTATTTTATCTGTGTATTTTGAGAGGTTTTTGTCCATGCTTAGTATATTTGAGAAAATTTTCATTTTTATGTGGTGTGCTTGTATTAAAGTTCTTTCTTGTCCTTTTCTTGAACTTGCTTCATAACTACTATTTTCTCAATTTTTTCAATGCTTAGGAGCTATCACCCTTCAACCAGAGGTGTTCATTTGGTGTTGCTTCAAAACCCCAAGCTTTAAGGTTGTTGCAAACATTAAACGAGTCTATACGATATAGATCCTTTGTTAGCCCTTCAGCTATGTCTGGAAACATCATCACAAACGGCAACACGAATATACAATCTGATCCCAAAAGGACTTTCCAAATTGTTGTTGCTGCTACTCGAGATATGGGTATCGGTAAGGATGGAAAATTACCTTGGAAGTTGCCATCTGACCTGAAAGTTTTTAAGGAGGTTACGACTGCTACATCTGATCCTGCTAAAAAGAATGCAGTGATAATGGGTCGGAAAACATGGGAGAGCATCCCACTTGCACATAGGCCTTTGCCTGGTCGTCTGAATGTTGTGCTTACTCGTTCTGGGAGTTTTGACATCGCGACAGCTGAGAATGTTGTGATTTGTGGAAGCATTAGTTCAGCATTAGAGTTGTTAGCAGCATCACCCTATTGTTTGTCAATTGAGAGAGTTTTTGTTATAGGTGGTGGCCAGGTATTTAGGTGAGTTATTTGTTGCTCTGGACTAGATCAGTGCTTATTATAATTTCATTTCTGTTGAATGAGATTAATGGCTACCTGCAGGGAGGCTCTTAATGCACCGGGATGTGATGCCATTCATATTACAGAAATTGAGACAAGCATTGGGTGTGATACCTTCATCCCTCTTATTGATGAATCTCTCTTTCGGCCTTGGTATGCATCCTTCCCATTGGTAGAGAACAACATCAGATATTCTTTTGTGAGTTACGCTCGTGTCGGAAGTTCATCCTTGGACCCTCTAGCAAATCACAGTGGATTGCTTCCAGACAGTAATTCAGGAACCCCTCATTTTGAGATTGAGAAGTTCTCCTTTCTGCCAAAGATGATTTTTGAAAAACATGAGGAGTTTATTTACCTAAAACTGCTGCAAGATATAATGTCAAATGGCACTCAAAAAGATGATCGGACAGGAACTGGCACTCTATCAAAATTTGGATGTCAGGTATTATCAACTTTTCAGAACTCAGGGTCTGTATTTATTGAAGGGTTTTTGGGGAAGGGCTTTTTTGTTTTTGTTTTTGTTTTTGATGTAATAAGAGGTGGAGTCTTAGTTTTCTTTTTTATTCAGTTGTCCATTAACATTTCAAATTATTGGATTAGTTCTGTTACTTCTGATTCTTGTTTTTATTATGTCTAGTTAACTTATATTCAATCACGAGTGCATTTGTTCATCCTATTTTTTGTTTGCTTTCTTCACAGATGCGCTTTAATCTGCGCAAATCTTTTCCACTTCTCACAACTAAGGTGAGATGATAACTTGCTTCGTAAGTTTTCTTTACTCCAATGTTCTAGCATTTATTAATTAGTTAAGTTTGTTTGTTTTGGTGCATAGAAAGTATTTTGGCGAGCTGTTGTTGAAGAACTTCTGTGGTTTATCAGTGGTTCAACAAATGCGAAGGTTGTATAACCAAGCTGCATGTAGAATTTCTATATTTTTGTTGGAGTTTCTTTATCTAATGTGATTCAAAAAAGTTGATTGAAACATGTATATGCTATTGACTTTTCTTGTTCTGGAACTTGTTTGGAACATTGGCTTACTTGATCTGAAATCTCTGTCTTGGCTGAATTTGCTCTATTGATTTTGACTGCTGGAAAAAAAATACATAGCCTTCTTGTGTTTAAGTTTCCTTGCATTAGTGGTGAGGTATAGCATCAGTAGCTTATATAAAAATCTGAAGTTAAAAGTCGAGTTGCAATGTATCATAGCTGCTGCGTAGTTAACATTTTTTGTAGTCCAGATATGTAATGTGGGTCTTCCTTGGATGTTCTTGATGTTACATGCTGAGGTACATGTGTTTTACTGCTGCCTAGTTAAATTTTTTTGGAATGTAGATATGTAATGTGGGTCTTCCTTGGATGTTCTTGATGTTACATGCTGAGCTACATGTATCTTACTTCTGCCTAGTTAAATTTTTTTGGAATGTAGATGTGTAATGTGGGTCTTCCTTGGATGTTCTAACTTGTCTGGGCTTAGAAATACCGCCCATGTCATCTTTTTGAGGAAGCCTGCATATCAACATGTCAATGACTGCCTGCCTTATGCTAGTAGATCAAGAAGTCCTCATCTTTTTATAAGTATATCGTGATGATAATATTCATGAAACAATTTGCTAAGCACACAACTATGTTTGGGTGTTTATGACTGAATCAGCTTTGTTGCTCACCTCTAAAAACAATGCAAGCATTTATTTTATTTTATTTTTTATTTTTAATGTCTTTCTGATACCTGAATGGAGATGAGGTTTTTCTTATCATATGTACCAAGTCACTTGTAATAAAGGTGTTTGATGGCAGCTTAATAAACCATTGGAAACTGTCTCGCTATTAATTTTCTTCTTTTTTTCTGGTAGAAAAATTTCAACTTACAACATTTATATTTTTGTTTTTTTTGACCTAATGGTATTTCCATGAACAGGTTTTACAGGAAAAAGGGGTTCATATATGGGATGGCAATGCTTCCAGAGATTACCTTGATAGGTATATTAGATTGCTGAACATGCCTGCCTGCATACATATACCAGTCATGCACATTAACTTTCCATGTTTTTTCCTCTCAGCATTGGCTTGACTGACAGAGAAGAGGGTGACTTGGGACCAGTATATGGGTTTCAGTGGAGACACTTTGGTGCCAGGTTGGCTGAAGCTCATCTAGCCAGCTACTATAGAATTTTGGAAAATTTTCATACTAGCCTATACATTTTGCTGCTAATTTTGGGTTATCCTACATATCAATATTAAATATTACCTATAAGAAATTTCAGGAGGTTTTCATATAGGGCTACATGCCTCTGTCAGGAGGTTTACCAAATGAGTCCAACAGCTGTTAATATACTCTGAAAAAACCAGAATGCCCAGTGTGTTTGCATATAAAAGGGAGGGACATGCCACACCATGCAGAGATATGCTGGACCTATCATCTTTCCATGTCTTGCACCTGTGTCTTCCCATGAATTTTGTATCTGGGAAGGGAGTTGCTACTAAGGATCATGCAGTGGACCAAGGGTTGGTGCACCAATGACAAAGCAGCTGATAAGGTGCAGCAAGGCTTCAGATATGGAGAGGATCAAAAGGGCATTGAATGATATGGTTATACAGCAGAGATGGGTCAAATGATGGCTAAGCGGACACAACAGAGGGCTGAACAGGATCCAAGGACTACCTTGTGGAAAAAGGGCAATAAGGAAAGGATGCAATGGTGGATTCCGACCACAGGGCTATGAATTATGTGGAAAAGAAAGGGGCAAGCAATGGCTGCAGTTTTGGGTGCTAGAGGGACTGCAGTGGATTTTACAGGTTTTTATTCTGGAAAGATGAAGGATGCCATGAGAGGTGCAATGGGTTGTGCCACAAAGGAAACTGCCAAATAAAATAGGAAATAGGGTGAATTACCTGATGCACCCAGAAAGCAAGTCTCAGGCCTAGGACCATTAGCTCTTTTGCTTCAGGGCCACCACCCAGATTCTCTTGGTCTGCTGGTATAGCCAATTTTGTGGATGCTAAGTTTATCTGCAATGGACTGCACACATTTTTGTTCTTTAGATATGCACACACATCTGAAGATTTTAGCCGAATCTATAAATTTGGGTGGTATGATTAATGATCATGACTATTCATCACTGTTTCAGTCACAGGAGAAACAACGAACTCCAGTAGTTTATAGCTTTGTCCAGTTTTTGAATTGAAATTTGAGAGAGAGGCAGAAATTGGAAGAATATTACTTCTCCAGCAATCCCAATTGAGGGATCAAGGCCAAATGGCTGCTGGAGATTGTTATGGAAGGAGGAAACCTCAGATTCAAGCTTCTTTAATTTACTGTACTGAAAGCTGCTGCTATCATGGAGTTGGCTTGTGTTCAGGCAGCCATTGAAATGCTTCACTGCTACTAGCTGCCCAGCAATTGCAGGTTATCCATGGCAGGGAGTTTGGGTAGTTGAGAAGGCCATTTCAGGATCTTGGCTTTTTAAATCTATCTTTTAACATCAGGAATATCACTGCAGCTGCCAAACATAGAAACTGGAATTTATGTATTTCTAGCCATGCCTCTGCTTGGTGTGCCATTTCACCATATTTCTTTGGTATGTGAAGACGCAAGGGCAATTTGGGTATCTCAGGAAGATTTAAACAGCGATTGCACTTGTTGGGCTATACCTGTTGATGCAGGTTTGTTTGAAATTGACAGCAAAAGGTGTAGGTCGGTATGAAAATTTCCCTACAAATTTTTGACTCTTCACTCCTTTCTGGTCTGTATATATTCTACAGATATACTGATATGCATGCCGATTACACCGGGAAAGGATTCGATCAGCTTTTTGATGTAATTGACAAGATAAAGAATAATCCAGATGACCGTCGCATTGTTCTCTCAGCTTGGAATCCCTCAGATCTCAAACTTATGGCACTTCCACCCTGCCACATGTTTGCTCAGGTTGGCAAATCATGCAGAACAAATTTTTTTGCCGCAGATGAATGTTTTTATATGCATATTTATCTACATGGGATGGCCTATTAAACACCTCGCATGTCATGATGTTGAAATTTCTCCTATACGATATTAACGAGTTTTGCCATTCAAAGGCATGCTTAGCGAGAGATTCAATAACATACCAATACTTCCAATACTGAAATATTGCCAATATTTCCAATACTGAAATCCTGTCTCGTATGAATCCATGTTGTTAGCAACCATTGGGAGGCATTTCTTTTCATTTATTTGTGCATTTAGAGGGTTTTGATATATACTTGATCCATTTGGAAGATCCAGTGAAGGTAACCATCTGACTGGTGCATGACATTACTGTATTGTGGAATTCCATGCACGGTGCCAAATACTTGGTTATTGAGGTCCTATTCTAATAAAAACATTTCCGTTCATCAAATGTACATGAGATATCTTTACGGAGGCTTGAACTAGAGGCTTGCAAAGAAGGCCATGCATTTGAAAACTTATGACAATTAAAATATATCACATTCATTAAATTGCTTCAGTTGGGAAGTGTTAACATTCTCACTGAGTTAGGTGCTAGGATGATTTACTTACATATTAGTTTTCCTTGAATGCTCCCTGTGGTCTTCAGCACTAACTTCTGTTTTGCAGTTTTATGTAGCCAAGGGAGAGCTGTCTTGTCAACTGTACCAGCGATCTGCAGACATGGGCCTTGGCGTGCCATTCAACATTGCATCATATTCGCTTTTGACGTGCATGATAGCTCATGTTTGTGGTATGCTGACCAGCCTCCCCCCCCCCCCAAAAAAAAAAAACACATTTCTTTTCCTCTCTGCAAATGGATACTGGTGGTTGTCTCTATGATCAATGGGGATGTTTATTAAAATACCATTATATTGTTTGTAAAAACACAAGAAAAATGAAGGTTCCCTGACTTGTGTTCTTACGACCATGGTGACATTCAGCATGGGCGTTCATTCATCTAAATTAATAAATGCAAAAAACATTGGACACCATTTTTGAATGATGCATACCTCTCTAAACACAGTAGTGAAGAACTGGCATTATCATTTTTACTGGAAGAAACTTTTGCTAGATTATCTTTCCTTTTTCCAGGCTAAAAGTTTATTTTGTGCTTTTTGCTTAACCCTAAACATTTTTAATTAACTGTGGTTTAGGCTGAGTAAACATTTTTTAAAAGAAAAAAAAACTGTTTTGAGCTTTTCCTTTCAACTTTCGTATGATAGATGAAAATAAGCACTAAAACATTGCATTGGAGAAAGCCAGCAACATCATAGATTTAACGCTTCCTGATTCTCATATCAAGACATTAGTTATCCTTTGCTGTTACTAGCCTGCATATTTGTAGCAAGTCATTAATGTTTACTTCTTGCTGGGTTAAACTTTGTGAGTCAACCATTCTTTTTCTCTTCTTCATGTTTAGGTCTTATTCCTGGTGATCTTATACACATTCTCGGAGATGCTCATGTCTATACAACTCATATTAGGCCCCTGCAAGAGCAGCTTCAGAAACTTCCCAAACCCTTCCCGGTAAGTAGGAAAACTTTACCCCATTTATTTGCTTGACTTATTACGAGATTCTGATCCTCTTTATTCTCTCTCTCTCTTTTTTTTTTCCTTATGTTCTTTTCTCAAGGTTTTGAAGATCAATCCTCAGAAGAAAGATATTGACGCTTTTGTGGAATCTGATTTCACACTCGTAGGTTACAATCCTCACCAGAAAATAGAAATGAAGATGGCGATTTAGGCCACCAATGTCTGAGTGCCGCCAATATTTGAAAATAGGAGCAGAGTTTCTCGTCCATCTCCTTAGCGCTGATCTGAGGGTGTTTTTTTTCCTCGGTTTTGCTGACAGTATCTGTCTCAGAGAAACGAAAGCAGAAATAGACAAAAAAATGTAATCAAGCTGCTGTACAGAGCTCTAACCGATTCTCTCTGGATAGTGCATGAACTTGTCTCCAGCAGAAGGAAACTCTTTTTTGATACTATCGTCTGATCCGTCTCATGATTAGCTCTATCGCTAAAAGATTTTTCTGTGAAATTCGTAATCAGGAGAATTCCTGAACTAATGGGACGCAATGGTGCATTTTTGGAGGGGGAATGACCACGATGGCATTTGTCTGCTACGAAGAGGAGTCAAGCCATGTGAGGCAATGATGGTGTATGGATGTCACATTCAATCCACAACTTCCAAGAGGTGAGCTTGATGACAACCGTGTGATGTTCCATTGTAAGGCTTACCCATCGGGTGGGGCATTGCCTCTGCCGCGTTTCAATGAAATTTGAGCGGCCTAGCATTCTAAATCCCCAAAGGGGTGTAGTCGCCTCCCACTGCTGGCTTGAATTAACTGAAATTTGATTGCGTAGGGATTTAATTTTAAGTTCTCAATTTCTAAGGAGATCAGCTTCTAGTCGATCAATTTCCAAGGGCATTTTCTCACCATTATATGGGATTACAGCAGCTGACCGCTGAATGAGGATGTGATTGAACATGATTGAACATGAACTGGACCAACCTAAATTGATTTTTCAGGCTAGGGCTGGGTTTTATAAATTTGTCTACTTGATATTCAGATAGGGTTTATTTCAAAATAATGTTGAATTCGGTTAAATATGGACAGCTAAACTGCAATGACAAAAAAGGAAAATAGTGTTGATTTTAGATAGGAGAAATCCGTTGGGAACCATTTGTATTTTGCTAGTGACCCCAATGAGCGCAAGCAATAACCCTGACGAGTGTAAGAAGTACCACCGTGCTTCTTGAAATCCTATTCTCTCACGCATTCAAGACAGACGCATAGGCAAACAGACCCAAGGGCATGGCCGACTCACTTGGGAAACAATTTATAACAATGACCACATTCTAACCATTGGATGAGCTTTTCATGTTGCAGCTTGCGTTGCCCTGGCTCTACAGTTTGCGATTGAATAATTGGTACATCCTTTTATTTTCTGCGGGCTATGCATTCTCCATCAAATGTTTGCCATATGCATGGAAGCGGGTTCGCCCATCTAGCTGTTGTCTCATAGCAGGGCCACCATCGCTTCCAGTGAAGAGATGAACATGGTTTGTGTTGAAGTAATGGACTAGCGTTGAGTCCCCTGTCTAGATTAAGATTACAGTAATATGCAGGTTTGATTTGTATCTGGGCTTAAACAATGGTCTGAAGTTTACTGAATCCTTTTGTTGTAAGAAAACCAGGCATAACAGAAGAAAATTGAGCTAAATGTTCTTTGTAAGCACACAGATCAGGTGCCCCGCCAAGAGTCAAGGCCCACTTCCAATAATTTGCTAGTTTCATTCCGACCTATTGAGAAATATAGATATGTGATATAAAAAGTGAAAAACATACTTAAGGGCTTGATAAAATGGATTTCACACTGCGTCTTATACATCGTATATGTGAAAATTTATATCCAATTTAAAATGACTCTGCATCATGGAGGGAAAACCTTTATGATCTACCATGCATCATGGTGTCGAAAACCTGGAATCAGTGACTCGTAATTCAGTATTAGAGCATTTAGTTTCTAGAAAGTCTTTCATGTGTAATGTGCGGGCCTTGCAGAAGACTGAGTGGGGACCAACTTTTAGATCTCTCTGTTTAAGTCTCACTTTGCTCTTAGTCAACTACACCCTGGGACATTTTGATATCTCCCACGTCGTCAGTGACCGGGATTCTACTGCAATTAACAATGGGAGTCGACAATATTTCTTTTACTATTCTTTACTATCTTTTTTGTTTTTCAAAAAATTATTTTCTTTTTAAATGGCATTTAAATTTTAATCATCACACTTTGCTTTATACTCAACACAATAGTAACATTCTCTTGCTGTCTACTAGTGGCTTTTAACCATCTTTACAGCTCTCCATTTGTATTGATGCCAACGGAAGTCCCATGCTTTGATTTATTTAGTGTGCTCTTGAATGATCACTTGCAACATGCCTGTTAGAAAAGACCGAATTCCTTCCAAATTAAGGTATTTTTCATTGTCCATTTTGGGGTCACAAATATCTTATATTCTCCTATAACTTGAAATGCCACAAGATGTGAACTAACTGACATAACCCTCACTCTACCTTTTGCAATCAATATTGATAGAAATATGCATTTTTTAAGAGTAACGAATTCCTTATCTAGAGAAAATATTATGGAACAGGGTAGCATACATCGAAATACACTCCATTTTCTTCTTTTTTTTCGGAGTTGGTGGTGGGGGGGGGGGGGGGGGGGCGGGGTTGAGAAGGGGAATAATTTCATGAGTGTTTTATTTTTAAAATGAG
>JAYJMB010030010.1:0-36744 GCA_036873735.1 Pouteria campechiana | reverse complement strand
GGGATCGACCCTTGCATAAGCACACTAGACTATACATCGACCGTGCACTTGCGAGGTATTAAATTTGAGCCATCATGCATAAATTACTTGAACTTGTTGTGAGATTTTCATGTATTGTATGATATGATTATCTGTGTATATAGAAGCCTCATGGAGGCTAGGGCATGTATACGATATTGAATTGTAATGTGTTTAAATGAGTTTATAGAGTCTCATAATATGACGTAACCCAAGACAGGAGGGGTGAATTAGGTTTATGAAAATTCATTACTTAATCCCTATTGAACCATTTTCCTCTTTTCGTGCTTGTGTGTGGTTCATTGTAAAATAAATAATAAAACAAGTAATATGCATAAAGGATAAAGTTAATAAACAAACACATACAAACAATACAATTTTTATTATGGTTTGGGAACCTTGTCCTTACATCTACTTTTCTAAGAGCACACACTCATTGTGCCTTGGGTTTCACTATATTCCATATAATGGAAATACAATAGTGCTCCTAGTACTCTTCTAGATTCTAGCTCTAGGGAGTATAAACTAGTACTCCTAATGCTCTTCTAGTTTTTACAAGTTCACTAGGAAACTTACTAGTTTCAAAGATTACCAGCAAACTTGTTGGTTTTCCCAAGCTTATCAACAACTCATACAATGTGTTTTTCTTGAGCTCACCACAAACTCACTAGTTTTGAAGATCACCAACAAACTTAATGGTTTTCTAGAGCTCACCATCAACTCTTTGGTTTCAAGTTTATTAGAAAACTTATACACTTTTACATAGTGTTTCACTTAAGCATGGGGGAAGATTTGATCTTTTGACAGCTCTATCTAATGCAAAGATCTTCCAATAATGTAAAAAAATGACCCTAATGATCTGAAGGTTAAAGCTCATTAATGATACTGAAGGTTAAGCTCGTAGGCATGGGTGGAAGGATTCGTAGAAGATTAAGCTCATTTAAAAAGTGTTCCTTCACCACCTTTGAATTATCCAACTCATCTCCTTAAATAAATTTTTAGAAACTTGATCATTGTGGAGGAGTGTGTTGGAAAGGATGCAGGAATGAGAGTAGTTTTGAATATAGAAGACCATGTGATTTCTGCCATTAGGGTGCATGCCTTTTGATTTATCTCGAGCTACTGCAATGCCATTCAGAGAGGAAGATAACCTGTGTCAAAATATGTTCCTTATTTGACTTATCATAGTTAGAAAACCTACAATGCTACTTAATGCCGAAAATGGTGATTGAAACGAGTTTGCATAATAAAAGCACAATTACAAATTCCATTTAGATGCAAGTCACATAAATCAATTAACCTCAGATAAGTTACGACCTCTGTTTATATCAATCATAAGTCTTGAATGAATTCTCCCTTGAATTATGTTTATTATTCAAACTTTTGTGAATGTGATTTGTCTATAATAAGTAATAAATGAATTTTGGCGCCATAGAAGAGGTTAAACTAGTCTACAGAAAAATTCAACTTTGTCTTTCTATCTGCTTGATCAGACAAAGTAAGGTGTTCTTCTTTTGTTCCATATTCCTCTTTAGTAAGTGATAGACAAATTCTGTTGGTGCGGACGAAGTTGAATTGGTTTATCTCAGACGAATTAGCTCTCCACATTGTCTTTTGATTTGTCTATAGTAAGTTATGGACGAATGTACTCGTACAATGAATTCTACTTTGTTCAGGCAGCTACTTTGTTTGTGAAGCTTTGTCTATGCTTACTATGCTGCTTCTTGATTTGTTTGACCTACTTTGTCTATGTGGCTTTTAGTCTTTTGGTCACAGACAAATTAGGATGAACTTGGTTGATAAGATGAAGTTCCTTCATGTTATATGATTTTATCCAAGCCACTAATGGAGTTCATCTTTGTAACATCTTGCTTACTCCATTCTTGTTTTGTCTGTCTTTGCACAGATGAAGTTGCTTCTAATTTGTCTTTTAATCTTGCCTTCTTTTCCTTAGGCGAATCCTTTCTTCTATCTTTGTTAGTTAGATAAAGTCTCTTCTTTATGCATAATTGTCCATGCCTTTGGTAAGATGAAGTTCTTCTTCTCAGCTTCTTCATTTTCATTTGTCCAAGCTCTTGACGAGGTTGCTTCTGCTTACTTTTTCTTGGATAAACTTTCGCTTAGTCATTTAGAGTTGTCCAAGGTAATCCTTTTGGATGAAGTTTTTGCTCATTGACCTTGACTTCCTCTTAGGTTTGTCTTTGTCTGTGAGAATGCCTTCTTGGATTTTATAGACAATGCAAAAACTCCTTGTAGCTCATCCTTGGGCCTTTTCTTCTTCTTCTTCTTCTTCTTCTTCTTCTTCTTCTTCTTCTTTCTTTTGATAATTTGATCTTCAATTTAATTCTTTTGAAACATAGTAGTTGGTTGAGGTTCTGCACTTGCTACTTTGTTAGTATTAAAATACATTTATCCTTAAGTAATTTCTATGCATTGTGGAGCAAGGATAACATACATCTTTATCTAGGCACCTTATTATGATATCTCAATAAAACATAATGCAAACATATGATTCACCATGTTAAAGATTAAATGAATTATTAAGGTATGCTTGCATAATTTAAACTTTTATAAACATGCACACATTCTAAGCATATTTGTTAACAATTCAAGCACGCATATTATTTCATCTTAATATGTGACTACATGAGTCATGAGATTGCTTAGTGCATTAAAAACTGATCATCCAAGGCAGTGTAATTATGATATGGTCATGAGTTGGCCTAGATATGGACATGGGTCACTAGTGTATTCATTGTTGGGTTATAACACAAATGATGCATGAGTTGCGAAATTAATTTTTGAATGTGTCACTTGAAGCCTAATTATCAAGTAATTGAATTAATGGTCCATAATTTGATCAAGCCATATTAATAATGATTTAATAACATGAATGATGGTAATTGTGATGGATAATGTTTGGAAATGCACTTCCCAAAGTTTCTAGTGGTTTGGAGTGCATTTCTGTTTAATTTGAAAATTCAAGAGAGAGCTTACTAAATAGGTTAAGGCTTAAGTGAATAACCAAGGGGGTATCCAAAAAAAGGAAACCCCATGCTTCTAACACCCCAAAATGTCCCTTATTCCCCATTTTCTCTCCCTTTCATGTCCTCCCCTCCCCATCTCTCCTTCTTCCCCCAAAATCCTTCATAAAACCTTCAAGATAAAGCAAAAGAAGCTATGGATTGTTGTAAGTTTCACTCCCAAGCAACATGGGTAGCAATGGGCATGAGAAGTGGAGCATAAGCTGCTACCCATCTTATTTTTTGTGGATTTTAGCAAGTGGTAAATGGATTTTTGTGATTTAATGCATGAAAAGGGTGTAGGAGATGATGTTAGACAAAAGCCCCATCAGTAGACTTGATTTCAACCATGTATTTTGAATTTGGGGAAACCCATTTGCTATAGACCCTATGATTTTCTTCAATGATAGATGTATCAAGTTGTTTAATTGATGAATTATGTATGTAATCTATTTGGTCTTAATGTTAGAATAGAAAGCCCCATGGATTTTTACCCCAAATCATGTAAATAGGGATTGTATTCCAATTTGGCAAACTTACTGATGAGTGAATTTCATTTACTTATATTTTGTATTTTCAAGCTTAATTTCATGCAATCTTTGATTAGTGTTATGTCAATTTCACATGTTTTTATTGTGTGTTTAGGTTAGTGGAAGAGTGGAGAAAATGAGGGAAAACAAGCAAATATGGAGCAGTAAAGTAGTGAAGGAAGGTAAACATAGCAGGAATGAAGTAGAATTGAAGATGCAAAGGAGCAAAAGTGGACAGCGTGGTGGCGCCATCGGCGCCAACGATTGATCAAACGTAAATTTTATATTTTTTTAATTATGCAGAATTGCTATGTTTTTAAGCCCTGTTTTTAGTAGTTTTGGAGAGCTTTTTTAGAGAGAGTTGAGGGTTTTCTTAGAGGCTACTTTGAGGAGATTTTGGGGAGAAAAGGAGGATTCAAGAAAAGCAAAGGCGATTTAAGAAGGCTAATTGTAGTATGATGTTCATCATAAAGGGAGTATCTTTTATTCTCTTCTTGAACTAATTCCTTCTTTCTAGGGTGAAGATGTAGCCCTTTCTGATGAACCTTGTTATTTGGATTATTGATTATTTAATGCAAGTCTGTGTTTTTATGCATGGATTTTATTTCAATCATTTGATTTATGTGATTGCTTGATTACCAATTTCATAAATCTTATTGATTATCTATGCATGGTTAAGGCATACAACTAATGCATAACCATGAGCTTTCTTGAATGAGAAAAATAGAAGGTTAAGGTGCACACCTAATGCACAACTATTCTACTTGGTTTATAGTTCTTGATCGTAATAGGTTTTCACCTCAATTATGCTACACACCATAGGTAATTGGAATGAGTGAAAGCACTTGATTTAAACCTGCACACCAAATGGTAATAATCATATCATGGGAAGAAAGAACCCAAGTAAGCATTGAATCCAATATCCAAATAGCAAGAGAAGTGAATAACTGGTGAAATCTGAACCCTAGACCTTTGCTACTTGCAATCTATCTAATATCATTCTATAGCCCTAGATTTCTAATTATCTTTTAATTTATTATTCTTATTAGTTCAAACCAACAATCCATCTTTTTAAAGTTAGTTTTAGTTAGTAACTCAATTTAATTAAATTAGTTGACCGTTCTTCATGGGATTGACCCTTGCTCATGCACACTATACTGCTATACACTTGTGCACTTGTGAGATATTATAATTTGGACCATTAAGTTTTTAGCGTCATTGCTGGGGAATGGTTCTTAATTGATTTAATTGGGTTTAGTTACAATTTTTCTTTTCTTTTGTTTTTGTATATATATATATATTTGTATAAAATTTTTAAAATTTTCTTTTTGGTTTTGTAGAGTTTGAATGAATGGAAGGAGATCACAGAATTGAACTCTGTTTCTGTTAAGTGAAAAGGTAGAAGTTGAGCCTAAAAACATCCCTGAGGAAGAGGAACTTTAAGAAGAGACAAGAAGAAGTTATAATGGCAGACAATGCAGAGAATCGTGTGGCTCAACTAGTTCAGATAGCTCAACAACTTATGAAAGAGTTTGCACGTCCTACCATTGAAATTCACCCTAATGCATTGTATTGAATGATGAAGCTAGGAACTATGAAATTAAGCATATTCACTTTAATATGCTTCCATCTTTTCATGGTATAGCACGGAGGACCCACTGACTTTCATGCGTGATTTTTATGCAACAATCCAGACTTTTTCATTGCAAGGATTGACCAAAGACCAAGTATGCATGAAATGTTTTCCTTATACCCTGAAAGGTGCAGCCAAAATCTGGTTTATGACTCTGACCCTTGGCTCTTTGACTACATGGGAAGTAGTTCATAAGCACGTTTTACTCCCATACAAAGACTGTTGAACTGAGAGGCAAGATTGCTACATTCTCTCAGCTGATGGAGAAGCTTTTCATGAGGCATAGGAAAGGTTCAAGGCCATATTGATTGCATGCCCTCATCATAGATATCTAGTAGAATTGCTTAATCAATTTTTCTATAATAGACTAACGCAACCATGCCAAGCCATGGTTGATAATGCTGCAGGTGGAGCCATGGGAGAAAAGACTCCAGAGGAGACATATGAGTTGTATGAGATGCTGGAAGCCAACTCCTAATAGAAAAGTGTGAAAGGTAGGTCAAGAGTTATTTATGAAGTAAGTTCTAAAACAGACTTATCTATGCAGATATCAGAGATAGCTAAGCAAATGAAGTCATCGTGTTTAGTGGTGGCAAATATGAAGCAACCACAGCTTGCCTCAACAGAGGTTTGTTCCTTTGGTGGTATGTCTGGTCATACATGTTATATTTGCCCCTCTAAGGAACATTTTGCAGGAGATGTTGAGCAAGCCAATGCATTAAATTTCTATAATTGAATTCCTATAATCTAGGGTGGAGAAATCATCTTAACTTCGATTGGAGCAATGAGCGCAACCAGAACCAAGCTAGATCTTCTTTTCAGCCAACAAAGCCAAAGCCTAGTCTCAAAGAAACCTTGTAAAACTTCATGCAAGCAACACAAAATCAATTTCAGACTAATGATACAAGGTTTCTGAATGTGGACTCAAGATTGAACAACATAGAGGCTTCTAAAAAAAAATGGAAACATAGTTAGGTCAAGTGGCTGAAGCAGTGCAAGGACACAAACTTAGGCAATTGCCTAGTTAGCCTGAGCAGGCAAAAACTCTTATTAGAAATCCATAAAAAGGGAAGTCATCTTGCCTAGACATTAAATAAAGCACTTCTTGGGAGGCAATCCAAGCTTTTGAGTTTTTCTTTTTCTTTCAATTAATTTGAATTATTAGAAAGAGTTGATTTGTTGCTTTAGTTGATAGGTTAGCATTAGGGTAGTTTTATTTAGTTATATTTTGAATTTTTGCAATAAATAATTTGCTCTAATATGTTAATGATAGGTTAATGACTTGAAGCAAGTGAATTGGAAGCAAAACCAGTGAGGATTTAATGCAAGGATCACATGATGTAAGTGATGGAGTTGTAGAGCAAATCAAAGTGATTATACAAAGTCTTGAAGAAGGGGAGCAAAGCACATGAAGCTTCAAAGCCAAGAATCATCACAAGGTGCTAGAATAGAGGAGAAGCTAAAGTAGGTAGCAAGTAGTGCCACCGATGCTAAGGTGAGTGGAAAAAAAATTTCAAAACAGGCAGCAAGTGTAGCTTTGGCGCCCCAAACCTAACTTAACCCCCTCCCAGTTGTGCCTAGCCACTCACCTCCCCTCTCTCCAAACCCAATACCTCTTTTTCCCCCTTTAACCCCTTCTTCCCCACATCAAATCCCTCCCATTTCACCATCAATTTTGCTCCATAAATCTCCCAAACACATCAATCCTCATCCATCTCTCTCATTCCCTAAATTCTCATCCACTTCTTCTTCTCCAAGCCATCTTCCCAAGTTGGGTTCTCAAAGACACTTGAGGCTTGAAGAAACTAAGGAAATCCAATCCTTTTTACTTTAATGTATTCTTCTTAATCTTATCTTGTTATTTCCAAAAGAAGTATATAGGATTCTGTGATGAAAAGGTGGGTTTGCATGTTGCACATGAAGTCTTTGATGAAATGGTTGAAAGAAGATTATGTTGATTTTCAAAG
Source organism: Pouteria campechiana (assembly GCA_036873735.1). Taxonomy (NCBI): domain Eukaryota; kingdom Viridiplantae; phylum Streptophyta; class Magnoliopsida; order Ericales; family Sapotaceae; genus Pouteria; species Pouteria campechiana. Next base: position 29,573 of record JAYJMB010030010.1, on the reverse strand, counting down.
TGAAATTTGTGCTATAATGTGTGTGGGTGTATATGCTTACAGTGTGTGAAGTTTGTGGGATTGTGTAGTGAATTTGATAATGTTTTGAAGGTGTTTGGAGTATTTTTTTGGGAGGTTAATGATAAGTTCATTATGCATTTGCATGTGCTTGGTTTTGAACTTATGAATGTGGCATGTGGGGTGAATTTAAATTGCGCTCCTAGTGTTTAATGGAATGTTTGGCTCATGAGTTGTTGAATTTCCATGCTTAATGCTTCATCAATTTTTTATGTGAGTGTTGCCATGTTTAAAAGATGCATTGAAATTATGTTGAATGAGGTGCTTGCTAGGTGTTTATTGAAATGCCTTAGTAGAAGTTTCATTGAGATACTTGAGTATTCTTGGTTGTCTGTATGGTTCAAGTATTGAAGTGAAGTGCTTTGGTGTGATTTGGGACGTGCTAATTTGTGATTATTTATCATATTGCACTTCAAGTGTTCTTTATTTTTAGTGTTTGTCAGTATGTCTCCATGAAATTCTACTACTTCTGGATCATCCAAGAGATGGAGGGTAGAGTTTGAGCCCACCTTTTTCAATGAGCAAGCGGAACAGTTATATAATAAAATTGTCAATTGTGAAGGGATTCGAGAGAGTGGCATCAACATGACATACAATAACATCTAGAACAATATCATTTAGAGGCATTGGTAGAGATTTGTGGATCAACCTGAGCCAGCTGTGGTTTTATTAGTGAGAGAATTCTATGCCAATGTAAGAGCACAGTATGTGGTGGATCCCAATGAGAGGAGAATTCTTGTGAGAGGGAAGCTGGTTTCATATGATAGGTCTTCTATCAATCGCTATTTTGAGTTGAAAGATATTGAGGAGGATGACTATACTACATAGCTTAAGCAAGGCCCTGATTATGATTCAGTCATTGCTCGTTTAGCTAGGACAGGCAATAGATAGAAGATGCAAAATGATAGAGTAATCAGCTTTCTACGAGGTCAGTTGAGAGCATTTCCATGAGCATAACATTATTTTATTTCAGCTAAATTGATGCCTTCTAACCATGTTTCAGATGTAACCAAAGAAAGAGCTTAACTGAACTTTGCTATCATGACACAGTAGTCTATTGGTATGGGGAGGGTGATTGAGCATTTCATTACTTATTTTCTAACTGGAAGGCTGATAAGCAGCCTTGGCTATCCATTTCTGATTTGTCGACTGTGTCACATGGTGAATGTTCCTATCAAACCACAAGAAGAACTTTAGCCACCACTCTCTCATAAATGATGCGGTTATGGAGCTATTGGAAAAGACTAGTGCTTCAAGCCATAGAATGGGTCCATCATCCGCTACCCCAAGCTCTTCCTAGCAGAGATGATCAAGGCATTCTTAGAGCAGTACAGTCACACTAGTTTGTCTATAAGACCAAATTATGGACATGCAGGATTCCAATGAGCACTAGCAGCAATAGACAATGATGCAAATTCACTTCCTGATGGATCATGCTATGGCGATGCAGTCTATGTTCTAGAACTGTAATTTTTTCTAGGATGCAGGCTCGGTTGTCTTTCCCACTCCCCGATTTTTCAACCATTCTCTCCACTTATTATTGATGAAGGGGTAGATGCTTCTGCTGATAAGTAATCTAACATTTTTCAGGGAAGTCCTTGGTTATACTGTTTTATTTTCACATTAAGGACAATGTTTAGTTCAAATGTGGGGGAGTAGTTGTGTGTTTTGTTTAGAGTGTCTTGTTGGAGTGTTTTGTTTACGTTTGAGTCTATTTTTATGAGATTTACATTATAACTATCAGGATTTGCCTCCAAAAGCAATTGTGTGCCAATGTATTAAAATTAATTAGGATATTTCTCTCTTATTAATCACTAGCATGTTGTGTTTTTTATTACCATTACATATAATTTAGGAAGAAGGATAGGCACTAGGCACTCCTTGTGATCTTTGATTCTTATACAAAATTCTTTCTTCCCCATGACTAAATGAAATTTTTCGAGCACATTATGTCCTAATCATGCAAAGTGTATGCAAATTAGCTGAAAATATTGTGAATTTATTGACTTATTTTGATTGAAACAAGTATGTTAGAACTTGTTTGAGATCACTGAAGGTGAAATCCTAGATAACATGTTTACTTGGAAGTGATTTTGATATTCTTTGATCAGTTTGAGCCTTTCAAGCTAACCTAGTACATTTATGTCATTAGAGTCGCCATTGGGCTTAATGAAAGAATGACATGTGCAAAGCATGTGAAAAACGACCATTTGAATTTTCTTATTTAGCCTCATTATCTAAATCTATTTCACCTGAAAAACCATGTGTTACCTATTAAGAGACATATTTTATGTTTATGATTATTGATAGGTATGAATGAAGCAAAAGAAGATAAGTTTGGGGGTGTGAAAAATAGAGTATGCCATGATAGAGAAAGAAAACAAGGAACAAAAGAAAAACAAGTCAAGTAAAGAAATATGTTTTGAATGGGGGGATCACATCCCATGAATTAAAAAGAAAATAAGTTTGGGAGTGTGATAGTAATACAACCCAGAATTAAGTAAAGATAGAGAAAACCCCAACAAAAGCTAGGAGAGTGAACAATCTTATACAAGTTTATTATGCCTCTTACTTTATTGATCTTTGCTTTCTTTCTTTGTTGGCTAAACCAAAGGCCCCATTACAAGCTTATTTAAGACCTATTAATCCCCATTACAAGCTTAGTTAAGACCTATTAATCCAAGTGAATAAGAGTTGTTTACGTTAGTGGAGAAGGATAATGAAAAGCAAGCTTATAATGTGTTTTGTGAAAATTATTAGAATCATTAGTTCACATATTGTAAGCTAACAAGTATGCATGGAGCATAAGAGTGATATAGCACACACATTACAATTTTTACTTCATGATAGGATTGATGAAGTATGAGTTTCATGTAATTATTTTGGAAGTGTTTTGACCAAAATCTGAATTATGCATGCATGTGTAATTTGTTTGACATGTGTTTGATTATTTGAGAGAGGTTATTCTAATTGTTTCACTAGTTTAGTTGCTAATTTGCTTGAGGACAAGCAAGGGTTTAAGTTTGGGGGTGTTTGATGAGTGAATTTTATTTACTTATATTTTATATTTTCAAGCTTAATTCCATGCAATCTTTGATTAGTTTTATGTCAATTTCATATGTTTTTATTATGTGTTTGGGTTAGTAGAAGAGTAGAGAAAAGGAGAAAAAGCAAGCAAATATAGAGCAGTAAAGTAGTGAAGGAAGGCAAACATAGCAGCAAGGAAGCAGAGCTGAAGATGTAAAGGAGCAAAAGTGGACAGCATGGTGGCACCACTGGCACCAACAGCTGATCCAACCGCAGATTTTATATTTTTTAATTGTGAGGAATTGCTATATTTTTAAGCCCTATTTTTAGTAGTTTTGGAGAGCTTTTTTAGAGAGAGTTGAGGGTTTTCTTGGAGGCTACTCTAAGGAGATTTTGAGGAGAAAAGGAGGATTCAAGAAGAGCAAAGGCAATTCAAGAAGGCTAATTGTAATATGATGTTCATCATGAAGGGAATATCTTTTATTTTCTTCATGAACTACTTTCTTCTTTCTAGGGTGAAGATGTAACCCTTTTTCATGAACTTTATTATTTGAATTATTGAATATTCAACGCAGGTCTGTGTTTTTATTCATGGGTTTTATTTCAATCATTTGATTTGTATGATTGCTTGATCACTGGTTCCATAAATCTTATTGATTGTGTATGCATGGTTAAGGTACTCACCTAATGCATGACCATAAGCTTCCTTGAATGAGAAAAGTAGAAAGTTAGGGTGCACACCTTATGCATAACCATTCTACTTGGTTCATAGTTCTTGATCATAATGGGTTTTTACCTTAATTATACTACACACCATAGGTAATTGGAACGAGTAAAAGGGCTTGATTTAAAACCATATACCAAATGGTAATAATCATATCATAAAAATAATGAAACCAAGCAAGAATTGAATCCAATATCCAAATAGCAAGCGGAGTCTATCATGCCCCGCCTTCCGAGGTGCGACTTACCATTTTGCACTGAAATTCACCAAGATTTGCCCACTTTTAGGGTGGGGTGCTTAAGTCCCATTTTAGAACTCAACTATTTTCTTCAGAAAAAGGATAGAGCATCTCCTAAATTATTAGGGTTTAACCTGTATAATTATTTATCAAATATAATAAAATAATAATATAAATTCTAAAAGTATACATCCACTTGCCTACAGCCCAAGATCTGAGTAGAATCATGATGGTAATCTACATCCTTAAAATTCTTTAATAAACTAATAATTAAATCATTAAGACATGCCACTACTAACAATATATTACTCTAGTTTCTTCAATATCAAATACGCCTCAATTAAAATCTATAAATTATAATTGTACGAATCATTAAATACAATTATACGCATATAATGGGATTCTAATCCCAACATTCAGTCACACCACAAGAATATGTTTTCTCGTCCTGCTTACTAGTCCCAATTCACAATGGGGATTCTTCACTTGGCCTATTAGCTAAAAATTAAATAAAAAGGTGTGAGTTCGGGCAACTCAGTAAGTAGGCATGTAATAGAAAATAATCATGAATAATCCAGATATAACATATTCAAATCTAAAAAATGTCTAATCCATGCTTGCATTACCATGTATCCAACATTCCATGTATATCATATGTAATCATAGTATTCACTATCATATCATATACAACATTTAGTTCTAACCATATTAAGGAATAATCTAACCCCAACATATTATGCATATTTCATTATAAACCAAGCAACAATTAATTCAACCCAAGGGATATCCATTATCCCTAACTAAACCATATATCATTATTCTCAATCAAATATGGGACATCTACTATCCCTAATCAAAACATACAAGCCCAAATACAATTAATAGGATATTGTATATCCCCATCTATCAACATAAACATACAAAGAAAAGCCTACTTAACTATTGATGAATCATCATACACTCTTCTAGCTCCATTCCTTTTCATCCTTTTTAAATCATCCTGTACAGGGCAATAATCTCAGTCATTTACAATTGAAACTCTTAATTCATTTCAATCTAATGAATTCTCATTTCTAGATATTATGAGTGCTTAACCTTAACCATAAGGCCAATTATAGTCATTAATTATATATCAACTCATTAACACTCTATTATATTCATTAGGGTTTTCAAAGTTCTTTTATTTCTAACAATAATTCCTTACCATCTAACATGAATCATACTTAAACAAGTTGGAATTTATTTAATTAAGCTGCGAATACAACTAATTCAGGCTTACATACCCCAAACCCAACTTTCTTTAATCCCTAACTAGGGCATAATCAATTATTCAATTCCACCAGTTTGAATCAACCCAAACAAGCCTCCAAACATTATAAATCATACGTTAAACTTGTCTCCCATGATAATTTCACAAAATTCATGAAATTCTCCAATTTTTACTATTCATTGAAACTTTAGCTTGGAAAAATCATCAATTTTTATGTCCAAATCAATTCTAACATATCATTAAGTATAGTTAAATTGTTTTCCCCATGATTATCACATCAATTCTATATCAAATCCCCAAAATCTAATTGTTCATAAAACTTACAAAACCCTAACTAGCATAAAAACACAATTTCGGATAGGGAGAAATAACTTACCATGTAAATCAAGTATGACTAACATCTATAGATAAAGATTCAAGCTCCAAGCTCCCATTGACATCTTACATTTGAAGAAAATTAGATTTTTGTCCACCACCCATCGTGTAAACATTGAAACCCAAGCTAGAAGAAAGGTTTGAGTGACTACCCATCTAAATTATCATGTTTCCTAACAAATCAAGCAAAGGATTTAGCTAAACTGGGTTTAGGGACATGAGAATAGCATTAGGAGAAGAAACAATGAAAAATAAAAAATAAAATGGGTTTAGGGCTTAAAAAAATTAGATTTTTTGGTGAACTGACATGTTATAGGACCCTTGTCGTGGCAAGGACTTGTTGGACAGGCCAAAACATCAATTTCTGGAGCCTTGTCCCGACAGAAAATGGCCTTGCAGTAGCACAAAATTACCTTGCCATGATAGAAAAAGCCTTACCGCGACAAGGTCTTTCTATATACCAAAAATTATTTTTCTGAAGGCTTGCCGCGGCAAAGAAAAGCCTTACCACAGTAAGGAAATTTTATCCCAATATAGTTTAGTATTTATAGCATAACTTTTGCATAAGATGTCCAAATGACCTACTTTTTAAGGAATTGGAAAGATAACTTCAAGGGATAAAACTTTCATGTTAACAAAATTTCCCAAATCATCCCCAAAATATGTCAAAAAGTTTAATAAAGTTGACCAATCTCATTCATCTTATTATTTTTCTGTTATTTGGAATAGTTTTGGTATATTAGTCATAACTTCCTCATATGAGATCGGAATTGAGTGATTTTTCTTCCATTGAATAGATATTTTCATGATCTACAACTTATATATTGAATATTATTTCAAATTTATCTATATCAAAAATCAATCATAGTGATCCCTTTTTCAAATTTAGCATTTTCACTTACAAAAGATTACCATAGCCCCCTTTTTATATAAAACATTTCAAATATCCCAATAATCACTTCTCACACATCATATACATGAAATGAATTATATTCATATCATTCACTACCTCATTTGAGGTCAGTTATCAAAAATCACCAATTCAGTTATTTTTATCGACCTTTTTCTGTCATATGTAACTCCACAGGCCATTTTCATTCCAAAATGCATCCAAAACTCAAACTAATATTTCATACCCATTATAATACACATAATAACTATCTTATGATAATCACATTGATCATAAATATGTTTTTTTCTAAATTCACCATTTCAGTTCTTTTTTTTCTTATAGCCGTTATATAATTTAAATTAATAAAATTTATGAATTTCAAACATCAAAATCTACCCATGTCCACATAAGCAAATTTTAATCACCTCAAATATCATATAAGGCTATTTATTCATTAAAATTTTTGTAATTTTATGAAAATCTGTTGAGTTCTTTTTACCTAAACATTTAACTCAATAGTTCAAAATCCCAAAACTATCTGAAAATTTTGATTCAATATCCCATACACATCACATTATAAATAATAATCATGTTACATTAGTCTTTTAAGTCATATACATGACTTGAATTAAAATCATTACTTGAGTTCATATTAGTCAATTTAGTCTTCCATAACAATTTCTTTATAAAACATTATGTATTACCTTAATTCTTCACTTTACTGAAATGCAAAAAATTTTCCTCCAATTTCAACACCACAGGTGTTTTAGAGTCATTACGTGATCAAATCTGAACCCTAGACCTTTGCCACTTGTAATCTAGCTTATATCATTCTGTAGCCTTAAATTTTTGATTATCTTTTAGTTTATTATTCTTATTAGCTCAAACCAACAATCCATCTTTTCAAAGTTAGTTTTAGTTAGTAACTCAATTTAATTAAATCAGTTGACCGTTCTTTGTGGGATTGACCCTTGCTCATGCACACTGTACTACTATACACTCATGCACTTGCAAGGTATTATAATTTGAACTATCACTTACCAAATGTGAAAATTGGGAAAAATGATACTTAGGGTAAATACTAACCTTCATTATTGCGTTTAAGTAAAGAAATCACTAGGATTGTGATTTGAGGTCAAAACCCCAATTTGACTCACGTGGAACCCTAATTTGGGATGGGAGTTGATTTCCACTAAATTGAGTATTTGGAACATGTATTTATTGTAATTAGTCAAGGACACACCTTAATGAGATGATTAGGTGCTTATAACCCTAATGAATTTCACAAAAATATCCCTTTTTGCGATGTGGGCTAGGTTTCCAATTTAAGGCATGTGTAAATCCGAGTTTATAATATACTATGGATGTAGGGTTGCTTGGGCTGAGTTTGGCTGTAAAATGACCACAAATTACTAGGAATAGAAGGGAGACAACATTAAACCCAAGATTATGGAGATTGCCTTTCATCGAGGTAAGTAGGTGTTTTTCTTTTGAAATGAATTTATGAGTGTTTGACTTGATGGGGATAGTAATTATCCCATTACTTGGAATATGGGAATTGTGATTTGTATGTTGTATCAATATGTTTTTTACAAGATCATAATATATCACATTTTTATACCTTAATTCACATGTTTTGTAACCTCTTTTGACATGATTTTAGTGATTTATATTGACATTTGACAAGTGAATTTTATTCACTTCTATCACAACTTATCAACTGAATTTTGGTTTGCTCTTGAATTATTTCTAGTTGATCTATTGTGATTTGTTTATAGGCATAGGAAATCAAGAAAGGTGAAGGAAATATGGGAGCATCAATGAAGAAAAAGAGGAAATGCAAAGTAATTTTTAATGAGAGAACAAGTGTTGAATGAAGGAGTTAATAGGGTGAACAACAATTGAGAATTGTGTCCCCTAAATAGAAGCCGCGAGTCCCAAATGCATCACAAAGCAATATGCAAGCAGAAGATGAGAGCCGCGGCCCCCAAAATGGTAAGCAACTAAGAGCTGTGACCCCCAATATCATGGCAAGATGGTCTCGAGTTAGACAGAAGTTGGGAGCTGCAACCCTTGAATGTGCGACAATGTGCATATTTTTAGAAATTTTGTAATGTTTGTGTGTAAATTGTATTTATTTTACTCAAGAAGCTACATCCAAAGATAAAGACAATAGTTGGAGGAGAGTTTGGCAAGGGAGTAAGAAGGAGATTTCAAGTGCTGCAACATGCATATTTTGAAGAGTTTTTTTTTTGTTTTTAGCATGAACTAATTTCTTTTTTTAGGGGCAAAGATGTAGCCATCTTTGATATCATGATTATTTGATCAATTCTAATTTTATCTTGTTTCATTTATTATATTTATTACAATCACTTGGTTTATCTAATTGCTTGATCACAAATTTTATGAATTGAATTAATTGTCTAAGAAACATGATTAAGGTAGATCACACATGCTAAACTATGTTTAGAGCTCTCTTGAATGAATGAGTAGATGGTTAAAGTAGACACCATATGCTAAACTATTTTACTTGGTTCACTAAATTTTTTTGGATCTTCATGAATTTTTAACCTCAATTACTCTACACGCCATAGGTAATTGAAATGAGAAAAAAAAACTTGATTTAAACCCGGACGCCTAATAGTAATAATCATATATTTGATAGAACAAACCCTAGATAATAAATTGAATCCAACATCTCGATAACATGAGATGTCATTGAGTGGTGAAATCAGATCCCTAGATTCTTGCAATCTGAGAATCTCCTTTATGTTACTCATCATCACTGTTTTCTGTTATTTTACCTTACACTTTGATTTTCTTAGTCTCCAATGCATCCTTTTAGGATAGCCTTAATTTTAGTAGCTAGATATAATTGAATTGGTTTGTTATTAGTTCTCTATGAAATTGATGCTTGCTTTGCACACTATATTGCTATTCACTCATGTGTTTTCAAGGAATTATAATTTGACCATCAAGTTTTTAGCACCATAGTGGGGGAATTGGTTTTAAATTGATTCAATTAATTTTGTTACAATTTTTTCCTTTCTTTGTTGTATTTAAGTTTTTTAAAAATATTTAGTTATTTAGTTTTTCTTTCTTTCTGTTGTAGAGGAAGAAGTATAGATGGGAGAAAATATGGAAAATAGTGTGGCTCAACAAGCAGAACAGTTAATGAAGGAGTTTACACGCCCTACTATTGGGTTATCTCCTTTATACATTGTTTTAAATGATAATGATAGGAATTATAAGCTAAAACATATAAACTTTAATATGATTCCTTCTTTTCATGTAGCAGCAAGATCCATTAACATTTATGTGTGATTTTTACTCGACTATTTGGACTTTTCCTCTGCAGGGATTGACTGAAGATCAGCTGCATATGAGATGTTTTCCTTATACCTTGGAAGATGTAGCAAAAACCTAGTTCATGTCATTGGCTCCTGGGTCACTTACCACATGGGATGCAGTTTACAACAAGTTCATTGATAAATTCTATTCTTATGCTAAAATTGCAAAATTAAGAGGTAAGATTGCAACTTTTGCTCAAATGGATAGTGAAGCATTCCATGAGGCTTGGGAAAGATTTAAAGTAATACTAACTCAATATCCTCACCATTGTATTCCTTTAGAGTTGCTAACTCAATTTTTTTATTATGGACACAACCATGCCAAGCCATGGTTAATAATGCTATAGGAGGAGCTATGAGATAGAAGACCTAGAAGGAAACTTATGATTTGTATGAGATGCTTGAAGTAAACTCACAACAGAAAAGTGTTAGAGGTAGGTTTAGAGGAATCTATGAAGTGAATTCTAACACAGAGCTTTCTATGCAGAAGTCAGAGCATGCAAAGTAGATGAATATAATGTGCTCCATGATGATAAAATAGAAACAATCTATTCTTGTTGAGGTATATTCTATTTGTTGTATTTCTGGTCAGTCATACAATGTTTATCCTTCTAGTCAAGGTTTTGCAAAATTTTTGGGAAAGCTAATACTATGAACTTTTTTAACTAGCAACCTCATGATGATCCATATTCAAATACATATAATCCTAGTTGGAGAAGTCATCCAAATTTTTCATAAAACAACAATCAAAATCATATTCAAGTGGAAACTTCTTCTCGACTAAAGAAGCCTACTCTTGAGGAAACTATGCAAAGTTTTGTCCAAGCAATTAAAATAAGATTCCAGAACATGGGGGCATCCATGAAGAAGATAGAGACTTAGTTGGGATAGATTATAGAGGCTGTGCAGGGTCATGCACATCTAGAAAGCTATCAAGTCAGCTCGAGCAAGCTAATGTGATTACATTGTTAAGTGGTGATAAGCTAATAGATAATAATATTGGTGATGTGATTAATAATTCTAATATTTTTGCAGATGATGAGTAGGAAGTAAATACAAGGAGAGTTATGTTCCCAATCCTAGATCCTCCACTCAACTACAAGCCACCACCACCTTATGATCCACTAGTCCCTTTTCATGGGCATTTGAAGTTGAATAAAGTTATTGAAGAACCTTATAATCATAATGAGCAAATGATGCCTTTGGATGTATTCCCATAGGAAAAATCTAGTGAGATGATTGAAATTTTAATAAATATTCAACAAAGGAGGAAATCTTAGCCAAAGTAGATTTGAAGCAATTGCCTCATTCTTTAAGGTATACATCTATAGGCATTGATTCTTTCTTTCTAGTCATTATTTATTCTCCTTTTATAGGTATGGAGGAAGAAAAGCTAATGCAATACTAAGATCATACTATGAAGTTTGATATTTTCAATGATATGAAGTTGCAAATAAGAAAAGGAATTGCTTCAAGATAAATGGAGTGGATGGAATCACTAAGGAATTTTTAAGAGAGTCCATAAACATAGTGGAAGCAGAACTAGTTAATGGAGTTGAATTAGAAGATGCTTAATCATTCAACGATATTTATCGATTGGGAGCACCAAAATTCCACAAGCCACTATTGAGATTTAAAGAATTGGAATATAAAAAGGCCAGAATTCAATTCAAAGATTGAAGGCCATAGTCGGACTGAAACTATAAACAAAGCGCTTCTTGGGAGGCAACCCAAGTTTTTGAACTTTCTTTATTTTCTTAGCATTTAGTTTAGTTGTTTGTTTGTTTTCTCCATTGGGATAATTTTTTTTTCAATTAGTGGTTTAATGTTTCTGTTGCTAAAGGAAGAAAATTGATTTCCAATTAGGTGTAGAAATTTCAAAGGATTGTAGATGATGTTTCAAGTGTTAAAATTGCCAGAATTTTGCAATGGATGCCAAATCAATTCTAGAAGAAGAGGATGAAAATGCACTTCATTAAGGGAAGCCCTTGAACTTGAAATTTTTTTAGTATTTCATATTGAGGATAATGTTTGGTTTAATTTGGGGGTGTTTTGGGATTTGCATTCAAGATTCAAGTGCATTTAATTTTTTTGATTTTTTTTTCAAATTTAGGTATAATATTTTTGATGAGCTGCACTTTTTGAGGACTTACCTAAGGTAATACTAAAGCAATTATGTCAACGTGTTGAAACTGAATAGGTTTGATTCTCTCTAGATGATCAGTAACATATGCTAAGGTTTTTATTACCATTGCACATGACTTAGAAGGAAGGATAGATGCTACTTTGTCATTCAATGATTTTTGTGACAAGTCTTTCTTTTTCATGACTAATGAAAATTTCATTGATAACATTATGTTATGATCATGCGAAGTGTATGTAATTAGTTTATGATGTTGTAAATTCAGTCATATATTTTGATTAACATGAGCATGCTAAAACTTATTCAATTATCAAGGCGAAATCCTAGATAATATGTTTACTTGGAAGTGATTTAGGCATTCTTTGATTATTTTGAACATTTCAAGCTAACTTAATATATTCACCGTCACTAGTGTCCCCATTGAGCTTTAACGAAAGAATGATATATGCAAAGCATGTGAAAGACCACTATTCAATTTTCTTTCTTTAGCCTCATTATCTGAACCTTTTCAGCCTGAAAAACCATGATTGACCTATAAAGGGACATATTCTATACATATAGTTGCAAAGAGGTTTAAGAGTACAAAAGAAGATATTTTTAGTGGTACTAAAAATAAGAATTTCAAAAGCAAAAGAAAAGGAACAAAAAAGAAAGGAATCAGTGAGAATTCATCCTTTAATTGAGGGGATTCCATTCCTGTGAACTTGCAGAAGATAAGTTTGGGGGTATGATAGTAATAAAGCCCATAATAATAAAAAATAAATAGAGAAAACCCCAAATAAAAAGTCAAGAGTGAACATTCCTGTGCAAATTTATTTATGATCTCTTACTATGTGAATCCTTCTTTTTGTTGTTAGCCAAACCCAAGGTCACATTATAAGCTTAACAAAGACCTATTGATCTAAGTGAACAAAGTTATCTACACTAGTGGATAAGGATTATAAAAAGCAAGCTTATCGGTTGTTTGTGAAAATCATTATAATCAACTGATTTGCACATTGTTGACTAAAAAGTATACATGTAGTATGAGATTGACATTGCATACACATTCATTTTAACTTCATGAAAGGATTGATGAATCATGGGTTTCATGAGATTACTTAGCAAGTATCTTGAATGATTTTTGAGTTATGTGCACATATATAATCCTTCTGGCATGATTATTGATTGTTCGAAAGAGTTTTCAAATTGATTCATGATTTCAGATTTTTATTTTGCTCGAGGATGATCTAAAGCTAACTTTAGGGATATTTGATAAGCTCATAATATATATCATGTTTTTATACCTTAATTCACATTTGGATCCTCTTTTGATATGATTTCAATTGTTATGTTGACATTTGATAAGTGAATTTTATTCAATTCTGTCATATCTTATCAACTGAATTTTGGTTTTTTCTTGGATTATTTCTAATTGATTTATTTTTTTTATTGTGTTTTGTTTATAAGCATGAGAAATCAAGAAAAGTGAAGGAAATATGGGAGAATCAATGAAGAAAAAGAGGAAATGCAATGGAATTCGTTTTGAGAGAATAATTGTTGAATCAAGGAGATAATAGGGTTCCCCCAAATGGGAGCCTAACGAGAGAATTTCATTAACTTATATTACATATGTTTAAGCTTAGTTATTTGCAAATCCTTGTCTCTTTTAGATGAATTTCATACTTATTTGTTGGATTTTGTAGGTGTCTTGAAGGTAGAAAAGAAGTGGAGAAAGAAGGAAAAGAAGAAGCTTAAAGGATGGAGATGAAATCATCTACAAAGGAGTAAAGAAGCAACACGGACCAAGTTAGCCACCCAACAATGTTGACTTCCACCTGGCACTACCAATGCCAGAACTATAGATTGCCACCGGTAGGCAGTAAGCCGGTGCCGCTGACACCATTGGTGGATCAGTGTTTTGCAGATTTTTTTGCAATGCATATCTTAGGGATTTTTAAGCAAAAAGCTAGTGTTTTTCAGAGGTTTTTCTCACTTGGGTTTTTCTCTAGGCTTTGGTGCCATTTTTCTGAGAGATTTCTCGTGGAGAAAAAAGAAGGAATTACAAGTAAAAAAGAAAGAAAGAGGAAAGATGTTCTTCATTTTTTATCATCTCTTCATTTTAATCATCTTATCTAAGGGAGTTTTATTTTCTCTTATGAACTAAATCTCTTTTTCTAGGATGAAGATATAATACTTTTTGATACTTTTTGTTATGGATTGTTGGATATTATTTATGCTATATGATTTTGTTTTATTCATAATGTTATTTGCAATAATTTAATTTATCTTATTACTTGATCACTAATACTATAAGTTAGATTAATTATCAAAGCATGGTTAAGGTACACACCATATGCTAAATCATGAGCTCCCTTGAATGAGAAGGATAAGTAGTTAAGGTACACGCCATATGCTAACCCATTCTATTTTGGTTCTTTTATTCTTGAGCTTAATGGGTTTTCATCTCAATTATGTTACACACCATAGGTAATTAGAACAAGTGAAAGCACTTGATTTAAACCCTCACACCTAATGGTAATAATCTTACTTTTGAAAGAACGAACCCAAGTGAGGCATTAAGTCCAACATTCCATTGGCAAAGGGGTATCATCTAGTAGTGAAATTAGATCCCTAGACTTCTTCATCTTAATAATCTCTTTGCATTATATTTAGCAATTTATTTACTTTTATTCTATTAAGTTTCTAAAAATTAGAAATTACAACAAATATTATTCCAAGTCTGTTTAGTTATAAATATATTCTTTTAAGGTTTGGATAGTTTAGTGACTCAAATTAATTAAGTTAGTTTGACCATTCTATGTGGGATTGACCCTTGCATTGCACATTATTTTGCTATATATCCATACACTTGCAAGGAATTATAATTTGAACCATCATGTTTTTGGCACCGTTGCCGAGGGATGCCAAACTAATTTGATTAAGACTAGTTACATTCTATTTTTTTGTTTTCGTGCATATTTGTATATAAGATTATTTTTAATTATTTCCTTATTTTTGTTGCAGTATTGTGAATACATGAAAGGAGATCTCTAAACCTTACTCTGTTTCTATTAAACAATCGTGCTGACAAAGTGCAAATTGAAATAGAGATTTTATGTGAAGGAGAAGTAAACATGGCTAACAATGAGGAGATCTGAGTGGCTCAACTAGTGTAACAAGTGCAGCAGGCTTAACATGCTCAACAATTAATGAAAGAGTTTGCATGCCCTACTATAGGGATTTCAGCTTCATGCATTGTGTTAGATGAGGATGCTATAAATTATGACTTAAAACATATTCACTTTAACATACTTCCATCTTTTCATGGGTTAGCTTCATAGGATCTATTAACTTTCATGAGTGATTTCTATGCAACCATCTAAACATTCCCATTGTAGAGGCTAACAAAAGATCAGTTACATATGAGATGTTTCTCATACACTCTTAAAGATGCAGCCAAGACTTGGTTCATGACAGTAACCCTTAACTCATTAACAACATGGGGAGTAGTTTACAATAAGTTCATTGGAAAATTTTACTCTCATGCGAAAACTGCTGAATTGAGAAGCAAAATAGCTACTTTTGCTTAGATGGATGGTGAAGCTTTCCATGAGGAATGGGAAAGGTTTAAAGCAATTTTAATTCAATGCCCTCATCATAGATATCCACTTGAATTGGTTAACTATTTTTTCTATGATGGATTGACACAATCATGCCAAGCCATGGTTAACAATGTTGTAGGTGGAACCATGGGAGAGAAGACTCCGAAAGAAACTTATGAGCTTTATGAGATGTTGTGAGCAAATTCTCAACAGAAAAGTATAAGAGGTAGATCTAGGGGACTTTATGAAGTAAATACTAATTCTGATCTATCAATGTAGATGTTAGAGATAGCTAAGCAGATGAAGGTAATGTGCTCAATGATGGTGAAACTGAAACAACCATAACCTGCTCTAGTAGAGGTTTGTTCTCTTTGTGGTAATTCAGGACATTCACCTAATGTTTGCCCTTCAAATTAATATTTTGCAAGTGATGTTGAGTAAGCTAATGCAATGAACTTTTACAACTAGAAGCCACAGAATGACCCATACTCAAACACTTACAATCCTAGTTGGAGGAATCATCCTAACTTCTCTAGGAATAATGAAAGAAATGAGAATTAAATTGGAACCTCATTTCAACCTCAATCGAAGAAGCCTATGCTTGAAGAAACATTGCGGAGTTTCATGCAAGCAACATAATCTAAGATACATAATCATTCAACCAAATTCCAAAATGTTGATTTCAGGTTCCATAACATGGAGGCATCCATGAGAAAGATGGAAACTCAGTTAGGACAACTTGCAGAAGCGGTACAAAGTTACATATCTGGGAGGTTACCTAGCCAATCAAAGCAAGCAAAAGTATTAACAAAACTAAGGAGTGGAAATGTAATTGATAATAAGGTTGGAGAAGAAATTGATAATTCAATTATTTTTGCAGGAATGGAGAAAGACAAGAAAAATACTGAGGAGGAAGAGCATCCAAAGAAGGAAGTGTTTCTAGTAGTTGATCCTCCTGTTAACTATAAAGCACCCCCACCATATGATCCTCCTGTACCTTTTCTAGGAAGGCTGAAGTAGAGTAAATTTGATAAATTATTTTCTAACATTTATGATATCCTTTCCAAAGTTAATGTCAATTTGCCTTTGCTTGATATGATAAAGAATATGCTTACTCATGCTAAATTTCTGAAGGAACTAAACACAAGGAAGCGCAAGTATGAGCCACATGAGAAAGTTCTAATTTCAGAGGTAGCCAGTGCAGTTTTATAAATAAACCTTCCCCCAAACCTCAAGGATCCAAGTAGTTTCAATATCTCAATCACTGTTGGAGGGACAAACAAGGTAAAGGCAATTCTTGAATTAGGAGCAAGCATTAATTTGATGCCTTATTCTGTTTATATGCAACTTGTATTAGGAGAATTGAAACCCACTATAATGTCTCTACAACTTGTAGACAGATTATTTAAATATCCTAGGGGCATTGTAGAGGATATTCTTGTGCAGATTAATAAATTGATTATTCCTACAGATTTTGTTATGCTTGACATAGAAAGATAAATGATACTAGAAACAGAAGTGCCTATTCTTCTAGGACACTCTTTCTTGGAAACCATTAAGACAATCATAGATGTACACAACGGAAAGTTAAAGATAACTGTCTTAGATGAAATTGTGGAATTTTTATTTATAATTATTTATCACTACCTTCACATCTTAGTGGATGTTTTCAAGTTGATGAATTGGACTCACTATTTTATCATCTTTTGTGTAGGAGGAGACAACTGATAAGCTAAACTTGGTGCTCACTACAAATGGACTAGAGGAGGATGGGGAGATAATGCAGTTGAAAGCTGAACATGAAAGTGGAGAGCTAGTCAAAGAAGGAGAAGGTGCCAATGAAGGGTTGTCACTTGTGAAAGTGGAACTATCGGCATTATTTTATATGATTTTGATGATAATAAAACTTATATTAAAGATAAGATTCCTGTATGCTTAAATCTCTAATGATTATATATATGGTTATGAATTAATAAATATTAATTAATAAAAACACATAAACATGAATGATAAATTAAACAAGTATACAATCCTCACTCTATGGTGCGCACATCATAAATATTAATGAATCTTTACTGCATAAATTTGCTAAATCTTATTAAGCACTATAATCACTTAAGCTTTCATATTATGCATTCAATGAAAATGTATATTGTCCTTGCTTCACAAAATAATACTATCATATGAGGATAAAATGCATTATGATATTATATATGAAAGCTAACAACATAGCAAGTGCAAAAATGTTCAAGTATAGGAAAATGATCTTCTGCAACAAATTGCCATAATAATCTGCTACGCTCCAAAGTAGCTAAATTGATGAAAATTGTGGAAGAAGAAGAAAAAGAAAGTAGAAGACAAATAACAAGAAAGGTTGCAGAAAGCTTCCATGAACAAAAGTATGGGAGAAAAACAAGGCTTCAAAGATGTGCTACAATGAGCTTACATTGTCTATCAGCCTCAATAAGAAAATATCAACAAATAAATGCAAAGTGATAAGATAAAGGATAAGCCATGATCAGAGAGCTTAAGTTATGGACTACTTATATTTGATCAGTCTGTCCAAGATAAAAGCATAAGGATGAAGAAGCAACTCAAGGCTTGGCAAAAAAAGGAGTTGAAGATGAAGACATGGTCGAAGAAGCATAACGCCATTCGAGAGATAAGGAAGTTGTGCTGGAACAAACCCCTTCTGTTGCTCAAAGTATGTAGAAAAGCTAAAGAACTTTGCCTCGTCTTCCGATCAAAAGGTTGTCTGTTATGATAGATAAAACTCAGCCAAAGTAGAAGATGATGAAGTTGCTGCACAGTGAGCATAAACGAAGATGAATAGACAAAAGGGCTACTTAGATCAAATTGGGTTGTATAACAAACAAAGGCACGATCATATAGAACTTATAACAGATAAATGCAATGTGCAAAGTATTCTATACAAGACAAAGCAGAACACACTTCATCTATTGCTTACACTAGACAAAAGCCACACTTTGTCTATTTAAGCAAATTGAAGTTAGCTTTGTTTGGCACTTTTAATAGACAACAAGGAACAAAAGAAGAAGATCTCACTTTGTCTATTACTGTAAGACTAAGTGAACTTCATCTGTCACCTCCAATAGATGACAAAGAACAAAGGAAGCATATCCTACTTCATTTGTTCTTATTAAGGGAACTATTTGTCAATCGATCAGCTCATCTTCATCAGCATTATTCAAGTTAATCTATTATCTTCAATAGACAAAGCATATACACAGAGGATCAATCAATAGATAAATCTTCTAGAGGAATTGTGATAGACAAAGAAGTGTTTGTCTATAAGTCAGTATAACTTCATATGCATCAAAGTTAATCCGCTACTTAACAGACAATCATTCTTATGAAAGTTTAACTAATAGAAAAAACCTGGGAGA
Organism: Pouteria campechiana; assembly: GCA_036873735.1. Taxonomy (NCBI): domain Eukaryota; kingdom Viridiplantae; phylum Streptophyta; class Magnoliopsida; order Ericales; family Sapotaceae; genus Pouteria; species Pouteria campechiana. The sequence continues at coordinate 10,506 of JAYJMB010030010.1, read as the reverse complement.
ATTCATTTGCAACTTATGACAAACTAATGCAGATAGAGAGAGGCTATGATGTGTCAAAGGAGAATAAGTTTATGTGACTACGTATATAAATGACATTTGCATTTGAGCCATCATCATGCAAACCCATAGAAGTCACCATTTCCGGCAATAAGCAGCACTGCAAGTTTTTCAATGCTATGATGAGTTAAACGAGGAACACATTTATCATAGCTCATCCTCCTCTCTGATTGGAATTGCAGTAGCTTGAGACAAAACAGAAAGACCTAGACTTCAATGGTAAAAAATTTAAATGGTCTTATTCATTCAATGCTACTCTCGTTTCTACATTGATCGACTCCCATCCTCTCCAATGGTCGAGATTCTAAAGAAGCTATTGAAGGAGAAGAAATGGGATGATTGGGAGGTGGTGAAGGAACCCATTTCAAATGTGCTCAACTTAGTGCAAATCCTTCCTCCCATGGCTAAGAGCTCAAATTTGTCATCCATCCTTTATGAGCGTTAATCTGCAAATCTATATGGCCATTGTAATTACATTTTGGGAAGATCTTTTTATTGTGAGAGCTAAGAGAGAGAGAGAGAGAGATCATATCTTCCCTATGCTTCATTATAACACTTTTTAAAGTGTCAGTTTTCTGGTAATTTTGAAACTATAGAGTTTGTGGTTAGCTCAAGGAAACCACATTATATGAGTTAGTATTGGGCTTGAGAAAATTACCAAGTTTGCCTATGATCTTCGAAACGGGTGAGTTTTTTGGTGAAGTCATAGAACCAGAAGAAGTGTCGAGGACACTTGAATATGCCCCCTGGAGGAATCCAGAAGAAGTATCAAGAACACTTATGTATTCCATTATATAGGGTATAGTGAAACCCAATGCACAATGAGTCTATGCTTTGGAAGAGTGGATGTAGGGATGGGGTCCTGAACCACTATACTAATCTTCTTGTTTGTGTGTGTGTGTGTGTTTATTCACTTGTTTTATTCTTCTTGTATTCTATTATTTTTATTGTTCATCCTGTGCTACACCACATACAAGCACGAAAAGAGGAAAATGATCCAATAGGGGTTAAGCAAGGAATTTTTATTTATCCAATTCACCCCTTCCCTCTTGGGTTAAGCCATCCTATGGGCCAGATAAAAAATTCTAGTGATTTGTTTGGCTTACCCAACAATGTCATCCATTTTGCTCTTCAATGAGTGGTCCATCTCCCATCTTCCAAAATTTTGATAGATTAAACTGAATGTAATGGAAAAGGAGATTGGAAACATTTCTTATGGCCAAATGATTTTCATCTATGGAAAATTATCTATATGAGCATAAGTAAGGATGAAATTAGAGCAGAGCTGAAAATGTTGAAAACTCACTATATGCTTTTTGTCCCACCATTTGCAAGGATGTCTTGGCTTATGAACTAATATGAGAAATCTCAGACAAGCTAAAGATAAATTAATAAGGGATAAAAATACTTGACACTCACACACTATTTGCTTTATTATTTAAACTAACTTGAGTGCAGGAAATCTAAGAAGGGAGAAAATGTTTTCCTGAAGAAGAAGAAAGAGCAAGAAGACTTGGTTCGAAGAAATAAATTGAAGATACGATGAAATACTAAGTTCCTTCAAAATAAAAAGGAAAGGTAAGTGCATGTATGACACTTAACCTCAAATGCTATTATTGAATGTGTCATTATCTGAAAATTTAAAATATTTACTTGTACATTTCCTTTAGTCCACCCTCTTGTTAATATGTATTCATAATCAGTCCTTCAATTTATTAATTCTGTTTATGCCCCTTTATTTTAACATTTATTTATCTGAAGAAACAAATTTACATTATGTTCTTTTGAGTTTTAATTATTTCCTTCAGTACATTCTTTTAAATTTAAGTTTCATCTTTTAATTATTTATTTCTATTTGCTAGAAATCTATTTACATTTTTAAAGTCCTACTTGTTTTATCTGAGCATTCTTATCAAAGACATTCTCTGAATTTTTTATTGAGAAATAGAATTAAAAAATTAGAATTTTGTTTGAATTTCCTTTAGTCATATATAGATCAAAAATTGAATTATGAAACTATGTTTACATATTCATTCATTCATTTGCACATTATGTAGAAAACATAGGATTTTGATTGCTTAGATAATTGTACATTAATAGAAATAAACTTTCATACATAAGTATTTTCTATGCATAAATTGTTTATTCATGTATATAAATAGAAGAATATAGAATTACACTAAGACAAATAAAAATCTAAAAATATAAAGTAAAATTGCCAAGATAATCAAGAAGAAAAAGAAACATTCATAAAATAACTAATACTAAAATAACAAGTAACTTAAGAACAAGAAATCTAAGAGACATACAACTTAAACAAGATAAAATAATGAAACTAAAGGATTATGCTCAAATTCAAGGTGAATTGATCTAGTACCTAAGATTAATGATAACTTATATTTGTGCTAGCTCAAATGACTTAGTAGTTGATTAAAGCAAATGCTTGTTATAATCATTCATGAAAACTGCTTTAGTCCATCATCTTATATTTTTTTCTACATACTATTGCAATCGAAATGACTATTTGCCCTAATATATTGGCAATGAACGTCCACATTAATTTAAATTCATTAATGAAAAAATAGTGCAAAGATATGTTAAGTGAATGTAGGAAAGCTTGTGTTGAACTGAAGAAGAATGAGAATAATGAGAAATCAAAACTTTCTTCTCAGCTCACAAATCCAAGCAAATGAGCCAACAAGTTCCAGTTCTGAATAGAAGAAAACAATTGAACACATTTAGACTATTTGTTGGACAATATCATATCTCAGAGGAAGGATCATCAAAGACTTGATAGCAGAAGCTAATTGCATAGTCAAGACTAACAACAACATCTATAAACTCAAATGAGAAATCTATGAAGGAAGTGCCAAAAAAGATAAGTTATCAAACTTGATTATATTTCTTGCTACATACTCTAGATGCCTTTGAATAAACTTATTGGATTTGAATTAGATGTGAGTTTATTGCTTGAGCTAAGTCATCCTGAAAATTGTTAATAAACTTTAAATGATTAACCCTTAACACCTTTATAGTCCTAAGGCATTGTCAAGCCTATTTTGGGAACTTCACAGTTTAAGGTCTCAAATAGGAATTTCATTCCTAGTCATTTCTTCTGTAACTTCTGTTTAAGGCTTAATGTAAAATATCCTAAATAAAAAAATGTAAAAAAAATCTAGTAATAACTATATTGCATGTGATATTTAACTCATAATAACTCATTTTGGTAAATCAATTAAATATTTCTAAATAGATCTCTTGAAAAGATAATAAAAACATCAAAACACATAAACAAAAGAAAATAAGAAACTTCTACTTTCTTAAAACTTCTATAGCAGCTGCTAGCTCCTTAACTCGCTGCTGAGCCTCAACCATTTCATTCTCCAATACCTTAATATGATCCATAATTCTCCCATAATCTATGTAGCGACAAGTCAAAAGAAGATTTGAGCTTTCATTTGCCCTCCTAGCATGCCTCAGTTCCTTCTTCAGTTGCTTCACCTCTTCCTTCAAAAAAGAAAACTTGACGACTTCCCTTAATTAAATTCTACTCCATCTTTGACTTCTCAACATCACACTATAATTAATCAAATTGCCACCCATTAATATAAATGAAGTACAGAATATCCAGGGTCATAACTAGATCCTAAGAGACGTATTAACTCTATGACTCAAATCTCTATAACCGTCTTCTTGATAAAAACAATAAGACTAGTTCATTAATGACACTAACAAAGACCCAAACAGGATTAAATAGGAACATGCATTGTCACCTTAGGAATATGATTTTGATGAATAAACTATGCTAACTACATCTAAATGTTAATAATACACTCATGAGGAATATAAGAATCACAAGCATAGAAATTGAAAAATAAAATTTTGACAGTTGAAATATTACATCTAAAAGTTCAAGACTTTAATAAGAGAAATTAGTTACTCACCTAAAACACTAACAACACTTTCTAACTCATCAATTTTTTGAAAAGTCTTGGCTAATTCTGTCTCCAAATTCTTAATGCGTTCTATGGCTTCCATGTGAGCCATGGAATTCTTGGTCAAGAGATGATTAAAATAAGTAGTATTGCCCCTGGTATAGAATAAATATTTCTTTAACACTTTAATCCTATCATGAAGAAATTGAATTTTCTTTGCATTTGCATTGTCATCAATTTGTATCTGCTTCGAAGGAGGACTTGATGACGCCATGGGATCAATGACTGCCTTGGTATACATTGAAACATCGTTCTTGTCTCTGACTCTTCTGTACATGACAGAGAATTTGTAATGTCTCTCCACTTCCCAAGAAATCCATTAGTTTTGTTATTAAATTCCTTAACTATCTACCTTGGTAATAACAATTAGGGAAGACTCTGAAGAAGGATGTATTATTTTGTTAAGAAGGATAAAGGATAAATGATCATACTATCAAAACTTAGAAATCCAAAATGAGTGTCACTAGCCAGGATCATGCGTTGTCACCAAAGAACCCATCTCTCTGCATGAAATCAATTTTAATGAAACTGCATTCTTATGTGAAATAATCATGATAAATTAACAAATGCTTAAATGTTGCCTATAAACCAACTTATGGTATGGATACAAAACTTTAGGAAGTAGAAAAACTATGAAAAAGAAATTAGTAAAGTTTCTAGGAGACAAGGGGAGAAATAAACTCTTTAAGGAGAGAGAAATAAACATAAAAAGGGATAAAGAAATGTGACCATATAGGATTAAATCTTTTTTATTATGATAAAAATGGGGAGAAAAATGTGAGAGACTTGTGAGAATGTAAAATTTAATTCAAAGAAAAAAGGGGGAGAATGATAAAAAGAGTAAAACACCATAGGATTACAAGAGTCAATTATTCAGGGGGAGTTTTATCAACTAATAAAATTTTAATCACAAGTTCTCAAAGTTTTATCATCATGAAAAAGGGAGAGATTGTCAGTATTATTTTATATGATTTTGATGATAACAAAACTTATATTAAAGATAAGATTCCTGTATGCTTAAATCTTTAATGATTATATATATGGTTATGAATTAACAAATATTAATTAACAAAACACATAACCATGAATGATAAATTAAACAAGCATACAATCCTCACTCTATGGTGCACACATCATAAACATTAATTAATCTTTAATGCATAAATTTGCTAAATCTTATTAACCACCATAATCACTTAAGCTTTCATATTATGCATTCAATAAAAATGTATATTATCTTTGCTTGACAAAATAATATTATCATATGAGGATAAAATACATTATGATATTATATATGAAAGCTAACAACATAGCAAGTATAAAAATGTTCAAGTGCACAAAAATAATCATTTGCAATAAACTGCCACAATAATCTACAACGTTCCAAAGGAGTTGAACTGATGAAAATCATGGAAGAAGAAGAAGAAAAAGAAAGTAGAAGACAAACAACAAGAAAGGTTGTAGAAAGCTTCCATGAACAAAAGTATAGGAGAAAAATAAGGCTTTGAAGATGTGCTAAAATGAGCTTACTTTGTTTGTTAGCCTCAATAAGAAAATATCAATAGACAAATGCAAAACAAGAAAATAAAGAAGAAGCCATGATTAGAGAGCTTAAGTTATAGACTACTTATATCTGATCAGTCTATTCAAGATAAAAGCACAAGGATGAAGAAGCAACTCAAGGCTTGGCAGATAAAGGAGTTGAAGATGAGGCCATGGTCAAAGAAGTATAATGCAGTTCGAGAAATTCAAACTATCTACACTGACTAGACAAAGCCTGTTTGAGATAAAGAAAGAAGAAGAAGCTCCATCAAATACTCAAACAGAGGAAGAAAGAAGAATTGCCACCTAGACAATAATACAAGAAATGAGAAGACTAGAGTTGTCTGAGGAAAGAATGATAATATAAATATAGAAGAAAGTGTAACTTCAACTGGCCTAGATAGATAGATCAAGATTGAAGAGACAAAGAAGTAGTTAAAACAAACCCCTTCTATTGCTCGAATTCTATAGAAAAGCTAAAGAACTTTGCCTCGTCTTCTGATCAAAAGGTCGTCTGTTACAACAGACAAAATTCAACCAAAGTAGAAGATGATGAAGTTGCTACACAGTTAGCATTGACGAAACCAGAGAGATGACGAGCTACTTGGATCGAATTGAGACAAAGGCACGATCATATACAACTTACGATAGACAAATGCAATGTGCAAAGTATTTTATCCAAGACAAAGCAGAACATACTTCATCTACTGCTTACAGTAGACAAACGCCACACTTCTTCTATTCAAGCAAAATGAAGTTAGCTTTGTCTGGGACTTTCAACAGATAATGAGGAATAAAAGAAGAAGATCTCACTTCATCTATTAGTATAAGACTAAGCGAAATTCATCTGTCGCCTCTAGCAGACAATGAAGAACAAAGGAAGCATACCCTACTTCATCTGTTCATATTAAGAAAACTGTTTGTCAATTGATTAGCTCGTCTTCTTTAGCATTATTCAAGTTAAGCTATTGTCTTCAACAGATAAAGCATATATATGGAGGATCGATCAATGACAAATCTTCTGGAAGAATTGTGACAAACAAAAAAGTGTTTGTTTATAAGTCAATATAACTTTATATGCGTCAAAGTTCATCTGCTACTTAATAGACAATCATTCTTGTGAAAGTTCAATTGACAAACAAACCCTAGGAGAATTTGGCTGCAACTTATGGTAGACTAATGCAGATAGAGAGAGGCCGTGATGTGTCAGAGGAGAATTGGTTTGTGTGACTAAGTATACAAATGGCATTTGCATTTGAGCCATCATTGTGCAGACACATACCAGTCCTGATTTTTGACAATAAGCGGCACTGTAGGATTTTCAATGCTATGATGAGTTAAACAAGGAACACATTTATCATAGCTTATCCTCCTCTCTGATTAGCATTGCAGTAGCTTGAGATAAAACAGAACCTGGACTTCAATGAAAGAAAATTTAAAAGATCTCATTCATTCAATGCTGCTCTCATCTCTGCATTGACAATATCCCATCTTCTCCAATGGTCGAGATTCTGAAGAAGCTATTTAAGGAGAAGAAGCGTGATGATTCGTTGGTGGTGAAGGAACCCATTTCAAATGTGGTCAACTTGGTGCAAATCCTTCCACCTATGGCCAAGAGCTCAAACTATCATCTATCCTTTATGGGCATTAATTTGCAAATCTATGTGGCCATTGTATTTATATTTTGGGAAGATCTTTTTATTGTGAGAGCTGAGAGAGAGAGAGATCATATCTTCCCTTGTGCTTCATTGCAACACTTTTTAAAGTAATATTTTTTTGGTAATTTTGAAACCAGAGAGTTTGTGGTGAGCTCAAGGAAACGACATTGTATGAGTTGGTAGTGAGCTCAAGAAAACTACAGGGCATAGTGGAATCTAAGGAACAATGAGTCTATACTCTTGGAAGGGTGGATGTAGAGAAGGGGTCCTGAACTACTATAAAAATCTTCTTGTCTATGTGTGTGTGTTTGTTCATTTATTTTATTCTTCTTGCATTTTATTATTTTTATTGTTCATCCTACACCACACCACACACAAGATGAAAAGAGGGAAATGGTCTAACAGAGGTTAAGCAATGAGTTTTTATTTACCCAATTAGATTAAGCCATCCTATGGGCATCTAACAAGAATAACCATCTGTTACATCACCAAAATTAGAATTGAAGCAATTACTTAAGAACTTAAAGTATGTATTTTTAGATGAAAATAATACTTTTCTAGTGATTATTACTTCTGACTTGTTTGTTGATGAAGAAATTAAACTGAAGAATGTGTTGAAAGAGCACAAACAAGCTATAGGGTGGACCTTTGCAGACATCAAGGGAATTAGCCCCATTGTGTGCATGCATAAAATTTTGTTGGAAGATGATGCAAAACCTTCTTAAGAAGCTCAGAGGAGATTCAACTTTCATATCAAGGAAGCTATGAGAGCAGAGATGATCAAATTGTTGGATGTAGGTATTATTTATCCAATCTTTAATAACAAATGTGTTAGTCCAGTGCATGTGGTGCTAAAGAAGTCTGGTATTTCTATTGTAAAAAATGACAATGATGAATTGGTGCCAATGCGAATGACTATAGGATGGCGGATGTGCATTGACTACAGGAAACTCAATTTAGCAACAAAAAAGGATCACTTTCCCCTTCCTTTTATTAATTAGATGCTTGAAAGGTTGGTAGGTCATACTTACTACTATTTTCTGCATGGCTTTTCAGGCTATAATCAAGTTCCAATTGCCCCCAGAGGACCAAGAGAAAACCACTTTTACCTGCCCATTCGGAATTTTTGTAAATCGGAGGATGCTATTTGGTTTGTATAATGCCCCTGCTACTTTTTGAAGGTGTATGATATCTATCTTTTATAACATGATTGAAAAGTTTATTGAGGTATTTATGAATGATTTTTCTATTTTTGGAGACTCATTTGATAACTACTGATGAGCTCATAATTTATCATATTTTTAATACCTAGATTATCTTGTTTTTATCTTTAAATGATATGATTTCATTGCTTTATAATCATATTAGATTAAATATTATACTTAATATATTTATTTATATTATAGGTCAATTTGGCAGAATTGAGGTTAATTTGGGGCCAAAATATGCTATTTTGGACTAGAGGTCTTCATGGAGACACACATCATTATGGGAGCATCAATCTTAACCTTTGATCAAGCATCAATCATGAAGTTTTAATATGAATTAGGCACAAATCAGATGGTGGGATGTGAACATAACAATTCAATTGAAGAAGGAATTCTATTTTTAGAAAGACTTCTATTTTTGGATGCTTCACAAGTAAGAAAAATTGTAAAATTACAGCGGCAGTTCAAGGCAAATTTTGGCAAAGATATGGGCATACATTGAGAAAGTGTTCAACATAAAGTTATATCCCTTAAAATTATCTAACTAAAAAAAAATGAATCACTTGATTCAGAGTTAATATGAGGAATTTATGGCCAAAATACCACAGTTGTCTCCACAGAATTTTTTGAACATAATGTGCGGTAATAGGTTTCACTTTATGGAAGTTTTTGGCATATTTAGAGGATGATTCAAAGAAAGTTGTCAACATAAAATTTTTATATCTTGAAATTATCTTTAAAATAAATTAATAATCACATGATTTGGATATTATATGAGAAATATATAATAAAATATGAAAACTTCTCCTAGTGGACAAACTCTATGTGCGGAAATAAGATATTTTTAGCAATTGCGTATTGTATGCTCAAGATAACTTTGGAAATATATGAGCAGGTTCAAGAGAACCCTAAATTGGGTTATTTAAAAGGTGTTTTAGTATAGAAATAGGGGACTTGGAGAGGAGAAAGTAGGCATCAACTTAGAGACATCAAAGCAAGCTTTTGGTGAAGATCTTCCTCTCTATTTTCTTTTTTATTCTTTAAGTTTTCATCATGGCCCTGTGTGGCTAAACTTTTATTCTTGGTTTAAGTAAACAAAAGCCTCAAAATTAATATACTGTGAGATCTAATTTGATTTAATTGTTCAATTTATACTTTGAGTATTGAATGTTCTTCTTTGTTCATGATTATGATTATTATGCTTAATTGCTAGGAGGCCTACTAGTTTATTATTTATTGCAATCTATTGCTAGATTAGATATCAAATCCTTAATCATTTAATCCATCTAATCTATTAAGCAACTAGGGTTTAATAATTTTCTACTGTTGCAGTTAGTAAATCTTAGGAAGAATATTTGACTAAATTAAATGCAACCACATATGCTTGTATTATTTAGCTTCACCAATCTCTACAAATCTTCGTGCTGCTATTAGATTAAACCTTTAGTGTTGATCTTGGGTTGTTTAGTAGTTAAGGTTAATTAGAATGCTAGTTTCTAATTAACTATGTTGAAGAAGAGATAAGAAAAATAATTCCAATGGTGAATATTTAAAGTATGGATTATTTATAATTGCATCAATGATCAGTTATGAGATTCTAATGGTAGATGTTGACTTAAACCAAGGTTTTCTTCTCTGATAGATTTCTTTTATAACACTTTCTTCATTACATTCAAAACCCCCCTTTCTTGTTCGCTTTGCATAAAATTAAGCTAGATACTCTTCATGGGATCGACCCTTATTCACACTACTATAGGTAATTTAATTAGAGTAAGGTTCTAAATTTGGTTGCCTATGATAACACACCAAATTTTTGGCGTTGTTGCCGGGGAAGCATTCTAGTTGATTTTTATGCTTTTTTCTATTTTTTCTTATTTCTATTTCTTTTTAGGGTCTATTAGATTTCTCTTGATTGTTATGACTGCAACATGATCTTCTAATTAAGGAAATTTCTAGTATGAACTAGAAATTTGCACAGATTAAGAAGTGAAGCTCACAAAAATTCAAAAAAGGAAGAAGTCATAGTTGGAACTCGAACTTTGAAAG
>JAYJMB010029999.1:0-36746 GCA_036873735.1 Pouteria campechiana | reverse complement strand
AGGTGTCATCAATCGGTCGGACAGCTGCTCGGCTACAGCTAGATGGCTCCCTTTGATTTTCCATGGCCCAACAACATTTCTTGCACCTATATGATTCCTAAGTAAAAGGTGCTTCTCATGTTACATGTCATGTAACACCTACTCAATCCTAGTCAGCGCTAGCTATTTTGATGCCTATGATGTTGATCAAAATCGCCTTAGCTTGATTTTGTTGATGAATATGATTAACCAGTTGAGTGTTGATGATGAGCAAAAATATGTGAGTGAAGTATTAAAGTACTAACAATTACATTCCCAAGTTTGCAATGATAAGTATATAAATCATATTCAGGAAAGTAACTTCAGAAGTGTGGACCATGTATATAAGATCATATCAAAGACAAGATCCACAGTTAACTTACAAAGGAAGAAAATCTTGTAAATGCTCAAAGAAAAATGACTTTGAACTATGAAGAAAGATTTCAAATGTACTGGAACATGTCTGAAATCAATAGGAACAAAGTCAGTATGTGAATAAGTTCAGAGGTTTTGAAAGACAAAGGCTATAGACACAAGATCTAGGTCTGAAATGACTTCAAAAGTTGTTTCAGATGTGTGATCCAAGCTTTCAAGGCCAAATTACAGTTGAAGGATATATCTAGCATCAAACAAGAGCTTCAAAGTAACTTTAGATGTTCAAAATTATTGGAGTATGTTGCCAAAATAATCCAAGTTAGATGTGAAAGTTAAGACATTAAAATAATTTCATAAACGCTTTAAAAGTTATGAAGAACAATTTCAAAAGTGCTAAAGCACGTATGCAATGCAGTTTAGATGTGCTAAAGCATGAAGCCATGATGTTAAAGATTTAACAATGTTTTAGATGTTTTGAAGTTTTACTTCAAAAGTACTGAAATATGCACACAACGATTCACCAAGGGAAGAAATGAAAGTCGTTTGAAATTGGCTAAGTTTAGAACTTCAGATATTATGAAGGCCAACTTCAAACATGCTGAAGTATCATGTCAAATGTTTCCAAGCTAAAATCAGAAGTGCTGAAGTTCAAAGGTGCACGACCAAGTGATTCATGTTGCTTCAGAGGTTTTGAAGAACTTACTAAAGTGCTGAAGCACTATTTTGAATGGTGACCGCAAATTTTTGCCACTTTAGAAGTGCTGAAGTTATTATTTCAAACATTCTAAAGGTGCCACGACATCAAACTACAAAGATTTCAGAAGTTCTAAAAAGTATTACTCGAAGAAGTTCTCCATCATTTCAAACGTACTGAAGTCTTTACTTCAGATGTTTCGAAGCCACGAGAATGCCTCAACGATTAGAATTTTGAATATTCACTAGTATTTAATGAACTTTGTCCTCTCTAATAGGAAGAATTTGAATCTTAGTATAAAAGGAGTAATCAGAGGACGATCAAGAAGTAGGACAAGTTGAAAAAGTTAGGGAAGTTAAAAGAGAGCATTTACTTCAACATTAAAGTTTTTCTTCCAAGGATTTCTACTCCACTACACTGAAATCTGATACAAGCATTCAAAACTCATTACTTAAACAATCATTTGGAGTTTGAATCATCTATCCTTAAGTGTTCTATCTTTATTTATTTTTGTATTAATTTGGCATAGAGTCTTTCCTCTCTCAATTTCTATAAAGCCATTTTCAAATTTACTTCATGCTCTTCTTTGTCTTTCAAATAAATCAAAATATCATCAATGAAGACAATAAAAAAATAATCTAGATAGGTTTTGAACACCCTATTCATTAGATCCATGAAAATTATAGGAGCATTTGTTAACCCAAAGGGCATTACTAGAAATTTGTAATGCCCATATCGAGTTATGAATGTAGTTTTATAGACATCTGCCAGTTTAACTCTCAATTGATGATATCTAGACTACAAATCTATTTTAAAGAATACTATAGATCCTTACAACTGATCTAATAGATCATCTAACCTGAGCAATGGATATTTATTCTTGATGGTGACTTTATTCAGTTTTTGATAATTGATGCATAGTCCCAGACTTCCATCCTTCTTCTTAACAAACAATATTGATGTGCCCCATGACGACACACTAAGATGGATAAATCCCTTGTCCATTAAGTCTTGCAACTGCACCTTGAACTCTGCCAGTTCAATTTGTGTATGTGGTATGGGGCTTTATATATTGGCTTTACCCCGGGTTGGAGGTCCATGCAAAATTTCACTTCTCACTCAAGAGCTATTCCAGAAAATTCTTTGGGAAATATATCTAGAAAATCTTGTACTATTAGTATATCCTACAATGCTCAATGTTCAGAGTGGATGTCAATAGCTAAGACTAAGAATGGTTCACACCCACTTCTCATTAGGCCGAGAGCCTTCATGGCTAACACAAGTATAGGAGCTTTACCTTTAGGTGAACTTTGAAAGATGATTTGCATTTTATCAGGGGTCAGGGGTCTTTAAGGTTACTTGGCTATACAATCCATTTGAGCTTCATATTTGACTAACCAATCCATACCCAATATAATGTCCAAACCTTCCATATTTAATACAATTAGATTCGCATAAAACTATTTGCTCTCTATCACTATAGGTATCTCATAACATACTTCTATAGTTGTGCTAATTGCTTTCAATGGGGTGGACACCTCTATCATATGGTGCATTTGGTATTTAGACAAACCAGCTTTATTTACAAATGCAATAGAAACAAAAGTTTGAGAAGTAACTGGATCAAATAATACATAAGTCATGCAATTACGCATAATAAGATTACCAGTGACCATGTGGTCAGTGGCCTGAGCTTCCTGTGCATTGGTTGCCCAAATGACCATAGTGATTGGTGGTCTACAGTCCTCATACTGACAGTCAGGAGTTGTATTAGGTTTGTGACCTCTACCGCGTTTAGGTTGGGGTAGGGCTCAAGAGGTCACACTATCACTCATCCCCTAATTAGGACAGTTCCACTTGACATGACCAATCTTGCCACATAGGAAGCAAGTAAGTAGTCTTTGCTATCCAGGTTCCTGAGGCTGATTCGACCCCTTACTAGTCTGTCTTATTTGTCCTAGGGCTGATCTAGTTTGCCTTCCCTCTGACTTCTTCATTAGTATGGGGTAGTCAAATTTCAAATGCCCTGACTTCTTATAATAATTATATTTTTTCTCAAATAGTACATTGTTACTCTGCTCAGTTTTCTACCTTGTTCGTTGCCCCTGATTAATTTCTCTCATACATCTCTTCTCTCTGAATTTAGACTGCTCCTTTGCTTTTCGTTCCACTAGACGGGCATGCTTCAAGATATCCTCATATTTGACCAACATAAGCAAGGCTAGCTTCTCTCAAATATCCAACTGCAATCCTTCCTAAAAATTTTGAGTTTTCTCTAGTAAATCCATTTGGGCCCATGGCACAAATCGCGCCAAAGACCTGAATTGTTCATCATATTCTCCCACAGTTCTCTTACCTTGTAATTATATTAAAAATTCAGTAGCCCACTTAGCCTTCTTACTAGTTGGCATATATCTATAGAACAATTGCTCTCTAAAATAAATCCATGTCATCCTGGCACCATTACCAAAAATCGTTAATTTTTCAGTGTGCCACCACTATTCTGTCTCACTTGCCATCTCTTCAGGGCATTCCTTATATGCAAATGCCTTTTCCATACTAGCTCGCCATTCATTCACTAAGCAATAGTCCCTTTGTCCTTTTAAAAATGGAGGCTTCATACTTTGGAAGGCTTCCATGCTTGACCCTGATTGCCTTTGGGATGTTTGCCCCATATCTGGTTCTACGTTTAGTGGTCTTGCATGTGGCCTCACCATCTATCGAGGCTCCTCTACGTGCCACCTCTGAGTTTGGACCAATTCTTATAAGGTTTGAGCAATACCCACTATCATTGTCATCATGACACCAAATTTCACTGTCATTGTTTGAGGTTGCATAGGTGGAACTGCCCCACTACCAATGTTTAGAAAACCGGACTAGAGGCTGAACCATTTGAGTATCCAGTTCTCGTTCAACTAGTAGAGCAAACCGGTTTGGACTGGTGAAGTTAGCATTATGTAATTATGATGCAATATTTATTTTACTTATTTAATTTTTTTAAAAAATAAAAAAATATATTTAAAATTTTAAAATATATATTACCTAAAATGTAGAATAAACAATATAAGATAAATAAAAATTCATCACATAAGTATCAAATTAATCAAAATAGCATGATTAAAATGATGTAATAATAAGAATTTACTAACCTCAATGGATTTAAAATTGTAGGCCTTGGCTTGATTCAACACTTCAAAGTCTAATCTTTCCTCCTCTTTTATGCTCATTGAAATTCTAAAATAAAAATATATCTAAAAAATAAAAAAGAAAATGTATTATTGATCTCATCATTCATCTGAAATGAAATATGAATGCACTGATAAAAGTTTAAAAACATTCCAAAGATAAACATGAAAGTCAATCCATCAAATATTACAAATTTACATATGTCTAAAATTACACTAAACCATTCTAGTTTCAAATCATCACCACAAACTATTTTCATAAAGTTTACATCTCAATCATTACTGAATCAAATACAAAACAATATGAAAGGGAAATTAAGATAACTTTCTTCAAGTTCTTCAACTCCAAAAATTTCAACTTCTTGAATAATCAGGTTTCCTAACAATGGAAAAGCAATATCAAATTATTAAAGCAATATCAAATTATTAAACACCATCTCTTATCAACTACTTGTAAAATTGATTATAAAGTTACTAAAATAGTAAATCATTACCAAAATCCTCATCTTCTCTTGTAATAGTTGAAGAAGTTTTTGGTAAGTTTTCTTTAAGTCACTCTTTAATAACTGCATTAACAAGTATAGGTTCTTCTTCTTCAATCGTCCAATCATTAATCACATCAATATCCTCCAAACAAATTGGATCAACTACCTATTTCCTCTTTTTGTTCCTAAAAGCAAACAATAGTATTATGTAATCAAATTCAAAGTGTTGCATGCAATTATAAATAATATATAACATCAATCTTACCTATTCATCAAACACAAGTTATAATGAACATATACAAGAGCACTTAATCTTTGATGCTCTAATCTATTTCTTTTCTTGTTATGTATACATTCAAACACACTCCAATTGCATTCACATCCTGAAGAACTATATGTTTGACTTGAAATTTTAATGGCCATTCTTCTAAAATTTAGAGTAGAGGTCCCATATAATTTCCACCACTCAATTGCAAAAAGAGATTCAAGTATAAATGCACTTGACACATAAAACACATTTCTAAAAAAGAAAACATCATATTTTCAATAAATTTACCTAGATCCATACTATAGCGTGCATTAATAGCTATTGACCTGCCAAAAATCTGAAGCATTAGAATAGCAGATCATCTCCTTACATAACTTGAATCCTAACTCATCATCACCATGTGCCAACCTCTCCAAGCAATCAAGAACTTTTGAACATATGCCCACATCTGTCTATTCACTCATATGATAATAGAACATTGGGTTAAACCAAAAGCCTACTAAATGAAGGGGATGCCTAAGCATATTTTCCCACCGAGCATCAATGATATCAAGGAATGTTGAGCATGCACCTTAAATTTCAAAAGGCTCTTTTTAATAGCAAGTTTTGCTCTATGCATACCTTCAAAGATATATCCCATTGCAAGTTGTTCATCACTATCCACCATCCAAAGAAGACAAATAAGTGGCTCAGAAGTTGCCACAATCATGTAACATTTATCCCAAAAATCACTATTCAATATTAAATTAGTAACATCTTTTGCTTTTGCATTGTTCCTCCATTTATTTCCAACCTCCATCCATTCACTACTCACCACCATTACCCTTAATTGATCTTTACAATTCAAAAGGCTTTGAAGAATAAGGAAATGTGTTGCAAATCTAGTGATGGCAGGACAAATGATGTCTTTTCTCTTTGTGAACTTCCTCGTTGATGATAAAGCAGTTGGATGATTGTAGATAAATCTGCCATGATGGTACATCAAAAGGCCTTCCATTTCTCCTTCATTGAATCAACAACACCTTTAAGTTCTTCAACATTTTTTTTTAATATCTTATCACTCAGTTGCTAATATGAAGGTGGTGGAAAACCCACTCTAATTGGCAATATAACATTCAATAAGGATTTGAAATATGGGGAATTAACCACATTGAATGGTATGCAAGTTGTTGGTCCTGCTCAGATGGTGACTCAAGAGGGGGGGTGAATTGAGTCTTTTAAAAATTTTAGCTAGATGATAATCAAAGTGCAAGACTAAAGAAATTACAAACAATATAATGCACTTAGACTGGTATTTTTAGAGTGGTTTGGCCCTTTACTTGGGTTCCTACTTCACTTCTCTGAGTTAGCCTTCTCTACTAAACTTAGGTTTCACTAACACTTGTTAGTTTTACAAGCTCACCAACAACTTACTAGTTTTCCAAGTTCACTAGAAACTTTTATATTTGAGATCTCTGACTTTCTTTAAGGTCTCTAACTTTCTCTGTTGTGGTAGGTGAGAAACATTTAATATAGAGAAAAATTTTAATTTAAGATCATTGTACTTTCAGCGCTATTTCAGAGGCTGTACACTAACATTAGATCCTCCAAAATTCTAAGTAGCATGAAGTTTTTGCATAGCTCACATAAGTCACCGTTACTTCGGATGCACGGAAGATGTGTTTCGGAGGTTCCGAAACATCGTGACCGAAATGACTCGCATTGGGACCATGAAGGCTGACTCTGAAGACATTGTCTTCAAACTCCAAAGAGTTTTTGTCTCCAAAGTAGGTGACTCCAAAGAAACTAACTCTGAACTCCGAAGGTTATACTTCATGTTGGGATTATTGTATGATTTTGATGACAACAAAACTTATCTTAAGACTTGATTTGTGCTAATGATGCTTCTAGTGTAGAAAGCCTAAAATATAGAAAGATATGCTTGAAATATGTGTGCCTTATTGGAATATCATTTATGAAAGCATATATATCTTGATTTAAGTCTAGAAGGGAAATCATATTGATCCATATTGCTTTCAACCTTATTTATCATACCTTGGATCATATGTTAAAAATGTTTTAAAGAGATATCTTCTTGAATGAAAAAGAATGAGAGCTTAAATAAATTATAAATATAAAATTATGATTATATATCCATGCTTTACAACTTATATAAATTACGTATGGATAATTATATTATGATTTACAATGGAAAATATGATGAAAAATGTCAAGCTAAAAATATAGCAAAAGTGCAAAAATTTTCAAGTGTAGTTTCACCGCTACAATAATTTTGCTATAGTACTTTTGCTATAGTTATGCTACAGTGACAGATGAAACACAAAGCTATAGATGAAGTGTCTACAGATGAACCTAGAGATGAAGTCTTCTACAATTGCTGCTATAGTACTGCTACAGTGATAAACAAAGTTTGTCTAAGTCGAAGGAGCAAACAAAGTGGAAGACGAAGTTTGAAGTAACTAACAAAGTGAAAAATGAAGCTCGATTTAGCAGGCAAAGTAACTAGCAAATTGCTAGTTGCTATAATAATTTGCTATAATAACTGATAGACGAAGCAAAAGCATCAGGCAAATTGCTATAGTAATTTGCTATAATAATTTTCTACAGTAACTTGCTACAGTAATCGATAAATGAAGCAAAAGCATTAGATGAAGTAGAAGCAATAGATGAAATGCAATAGTGACTTACTATAGTAATCTTTTATAGTAATGATGCTACAGTGCAATAGACAAAGCTTCATTAGCAGATGAAGTAACAGACAAAGTGGCACAATGCTATAGTGACCTGTTATGGTAACTTTACTATAGTAATCAACAGACAAATATTTGTCTGCTACTTACTCTAGACAAAGTGGAGCTACAGTGATTTGTTACATTAATGAAGCTACAGTAACGGTGCTATAGTAACGACACTACATTAAAAATTATTATTTTCATGTATCAGAGATTTAATGCTCTGTAAAAAGCTTTCCACCTTTGTGCAATCATCTCCTTTTCTATCGAGAATGAGGTTACAGACTTTCTAATAGATTAAGAGCCAATCAGAAGATAATGCATTCCAATGGGAGAAAACCTCAAATATTCTTCTGCATTAATCCTGCTCATCTACCTCTATTCTTTACATTAAATGGAACTTATCTTCTCCAATGGTCAGATTTTTGAGAAAATCTATTTAAGGAGATATGCTAGGACTTTGCAAGGGGGAAGGAATTGAAGAAGAAAAAGGGATTGAGCCTAACACCTTCCACAAATCTTTACATCCCTAGGCCAAGAGCTTTAACCTTCAAATATCATTTTAGAGCTTCATTTTGTTTATCCATTCAAGGCCTTCTTCTTTAATATATCTAAGGGAGATCTTATGTGCAACAAAAAGTTACTCAAAGATCAAGTTTTCCCAAAGGATCATCAAGGAGCTTGAAGGTTCTAAATGACAAAGGCGAATCAACCAATAAGAAACCCATTCAAGTCTCCTAATTGTTTTCACTCTAAGAGCTGCTAAGATCAAAGAACCCCAATGCCACATCAACTCTATATCAAGGGAGTTTGAAATCACTATAATGTGCTTAATGTGTTATCATTTTATTTATGCTTTAATAGTATATACTCATCAGCCTAGACAGAGGCATATTCATATACACAAAATACCTACAAAGGTAGAGTTTCTATTTAGCTCATGAAACCAGAGTTATACCCCCTAGAGTTGGAATCTAGAAGAGTGTTGGGGACATTAGTTTACGCCCCTTGGAGCTGGAATCCAAAAGATTCTCAGGGACACTTGTTTATGCCCCCTAGAGCTGGAATCTAGAAGGGTGTTGAGGACACTATTGTATTTCCATTGTATGAGGTATAGTGGAACCCAAGACACAATGAGTATGTGTTCTTGGAAAAGTGAATGTAGGGACGGGGTTTCCAAACTACTATAAAAATTATGTTGTTTGTGTGTGTTTATTTACTTGCTTTTTCCTTCATGCACTTTATAGTTTTATCATTTACTTTACATCACATCACATACAAGCACAAAAAGAGAGAAATGATCTAATAGGGGTTAAGCAATGAATTTTTATATGCCCAATTCACCCCTCTCCTCTTAGGTTAAGCCATACATGGGGAACGAACACTTTGTTGTCTATGAAATACCTTATTAACTCTGAAGTTATTTAGCTCCATCTGAAGTGCTTGACTTAATTCCAAAGTTTTGGTTTGTCTATGAAATAAGTGTTTTGTGACTCTAAAGGTGTTCTTTGTCTCCAAAGTAAGTGTTCCATGACTTTGAAGGAGTTCTTTATCTCCGAACTCCGAAGTAAGTGACTTAACTCCAAAGCTTGTAAGCATATGACTCTGAAGTGATAGTAACACTCTTAACGTTGTATCTTTCTTTCTCCGAAGTACTTCAGTGGCTCCGAAATGTCTTTGCTTGGCTCTAATGCATTTTTTCTGAGTCTGACACTTTGCAATTTTGTGATCCCGAAGGGTTGTTCCTTTTTCTTCAAAGTATTTTGGTGGTTTCAAAGCATTAACCTCTTATCTTTGAAGTAGTTTAAGCAACTCCAAAAAAATGAAATTTAAACCTGAAACTAACTTTGAAGCTTCCTTGTAAACTTTAAACTTTCTATTTTCTTCAATTAAGTATATCTGTGATTTATATACTTGATTTTCTTAAGCATTTACTTGGTTTCTTCCTTTGATCATCATTAAGATTATTCTTAAGTTATGTATAGAAAGCTTTTTCTGCAAAATGCTTGAGAATGAATTGTAAGTACTTTCACTTACATAGTTGGTTAAGAATGTTCATCATCAAAATCAACTTATTTTAAGAGTATGTTCAACACAAGCATCATAAAACCATTTGCCCATTTCCAAATATGCTCATTCAATTGCATGTTTTCCTGCCATAGCACATATAATTGATGGTTGAACTCCTCCAGATGCTACTTTCACTTTTTTGAATGCAGCCAAGCATCTTTTCTACTTGAGTTTGGCTCTGTAGATACCATTTTCAACATCTTCATCTATAGAATCCAATGATGGAAAGAGACTTCTTTCGGGGATTGACTACTTCTTTTTCCCTTTTTCATGTGTAATGTTCTCTAAATTTGTTTTGACATCCAATTGAACATGGGGAGGGACCTTATTACATGGTGTAACATCTCCTTGAATATTAGCCAAATGCTTTTTCATTCTATGTATCCCTCCCCCACTAAATACTTTTTGATAATAACAGCATTTGTACTTATTTTTTGCAATCTCTTGCACATGGTCCCATGCTATATCTATTCTTGCCTTAAATGCACTAGTAGGTGTTAAACTACTACTTAGAGCAAGGTTAGATTGAGAGACAGACATGATCTAACACAATAATCAAAAAGCAAAGTACCAAACACATTAAAACAACAACATATGAAAACAATTAACACAATGTTGGTCCCTGACTAAATGGTAGCTCAAAAGGGGTGAGTTGAATTGAACTTTCAAAAAAATTTTGGCCAATAAAAGAATTTGTGTGCTTAAAATAAAACATAAAGTAATTTTTAGCACATACACATAGTATTTTTATAGTGGCTTAGCCTTTCCTGGGTTCCTACTCCACTTCTTTGAGTCAGTATCCTTTATTGAACTCAGGTTCCACTATAACACTTGTTAGTTTTGCAAGCTAACCAACAACTTACTAATTTTCTAAGTTCACCAGAAACTCTTACACATTAGTTTTCAAGCTTACCAACTAACTTACTAATTTTGAAAGCTAACTAGAAACTTTTATAAACAGTTGGTTTCATAGAGCTTACCAACTAACTCTTGGTTTATCAAATGAAATATACAAAAATAATATCTCTTACTTAGGCTAACATGTACGAAAGTTAAAGCTTAATTGAAAGAACAAAGTAAGCAATGAGATTAGATTCAAACTCCTTTTGAAGTTGATGTAGATTTGATGTTGAAAATTTTGAATGCTTTGGCAGTGACTTAGCAGCTGGAGTTGAATGATGGAAAGTTGTGAATACTTTTCTTTTAATCAATAGAATGTCTATTGTTTTTGATGTTGTCTTAATCCTCTATATATATAGGATTTGAAAATTTTAGCCATTGCAACCTTTAGCACCATTTTCAAATGGGTTAGGCAGGTTTTGTAATGACTTTTGTGTATTATCAGGGTTTAGAAATCCTTAGTGTCCTCAGAACTTTTGTACTTTGATTTATACTTCAAAAAAATTTCTGAAGTGGTTTTTTAGAAGTTCCTTGGTAAGTATAATTTTGACAGTATCCTCTATAGAATTTCTGTTCATTGTCTTATCTTTTAATGATTATAATTTAGGCTTCTGAAGAACTTCTAAGTAGCCTCTGATTTCCATATGAAGTTTAGACTTTACTTTTGTATAGCTTCATTAAATCATGTTGACTTAAACATGTCTCTGATAATACTTCTGACTTGATTCTGCATGATTTCTGTATTGCTTTTGTGTACCATGATAGGTTCTATATTACTTCTATATAATACTATTTTGCTTCTGGGTCACTTCTGTCAATCCAAGAATTCTTCTCACATGGTTCTGATCAATTGACTTGTCTTCTAGATTACTTCTATGTGACCAAAGTTTCTTCTATCTTAATTTTGTGTGATTGGACATTCCTATAATGCTTTCTATGTGATAATGCTTCTGCTTTTCTTCTGTGTGCTATGATAATGTTTCTCCATTGCTTCTGTGTAGTGTTGTATTACTTTTGAGTAGTGTTATGGAGTTTTGCATTGCTTCTATACAGCATGATGGAATTTTGTATTGCTTTGTACAACATGATGATACTTCTACATTACTTCTAGCTTGATTCTGAACAACTAACTCTTCTTCTAGGTTGTGTCTATTTTTCTTCTAATGTTCATTATTGATGTATTTTGATTATGAGTCAATTCTAAGATGCTTCTAGCCAGATTTTAAGTTATATCTTGTATCTTCTGTCTAATTTTGCATAACTTTTGATTAATTTTTGATTTCTTTTTAACTTATAATCTTTTCATTCCAAACTTCTAAGTGGGTTCTGAATTGCATTTTGGTGACTTTTGAACTTCATATTATTTGAGCATTCCTTTATTACTTTTCTTAGTCTATTTTGATATTAATATTGCAATACTTAGAAAGTAATTTGTTAGTACCTTAATTCTTCACTCATTTGTTTGTTCATCATCAAAACTAAGTTATTTAATCTCATTCATCATCAAAATCAAGCTTAGTAAAGGGGTTAGAATTAACATTCTCCCCCTTTTTGATGATGACAAAAATATTTGAGTGATAAACCTTTCATTAAAAAATTTTAGAATATGTAATATGAGCAATGTACTCCTTAGTAAGGTTTCCCCTGCATAGGTAAGCTCCCCCTGAGTATATACGTTGAGTGTTCTTAAAAGATTATTTCACTATTTTTTTGTTTGATACCATTTCTTATCTTTCTCCCTTTTTTATCATAACAAAAAAGAATGTAGTAAAATTAGGATGTTGCATTAGAATGATAAAACTTTGTACATTAAAAATTCATTACACAGTTATACAACAAAATACATTAAAACAGAAATATACATCATTCCAGTTTAAGATACATCAGAAAAAGCAACTGATAATGAAGTAACCTCACAAAATAAATTACTATAGTTAGAAAATAACAATTATAGATAAGAGAAAATGAATATGTAACTACAGCAAAATCAGTGAGATGACCTGGGTTTTATAGTATAGGTTTTAGGAAAGGAAGGCTTAGGTTGAGAGGTTGATGGTTTAGGAGATAACTTTAGCCTTTTTGGTGAAGGTGGTGGAATGAAAAATGGATCTTTTAGAATAGTAGATGGGGGTTCATGAGTATAAGCTATGGGTCCATAATTAGAAACATAGATGAAATCAATACATTCTCGAAATTGTGGATCTAGCAACTCAAAAAAGGATACAAGAGTCCCTTTTAAGAGGGCTTCTGTATTGGCATTCATCCTTTCTGTGTATTTTTTATGGTAAATGGTGATGCAAGAAAGAAGAGTCTTTTTGTATTCCTTTAGAGGTGTAATTCTTGGCTTCCTCCAAGGTTGAGAAGAAAATGGCATGGTTGAAGGTTTTGGTTTTGGTATAGCAGGAGTTTTCTTATTTTGACTTTGGCAGAAGGAGGTGGTGAGGTTTTTGGTTTTAGAGAGGGAGGTCATTTGGAATAATTGACCCATATTTTGTGAAGAATAGATGGATCAAAAAGCTTAGGATAAGGAATTGGAATATTTTCAGTAATAGCTTGCAAATTTATTGCAGAATAGAACAGAGATTCTTCCTCAGTTATAGAAATGTTATTGAAAGGTCCTAAGGAAGATGGAAAAACTATTCTAGGGGGCCTTGATTGTGGAAGCATCTGAAGAAGCTTTTCAGTATATGCATCTTGAAAAGATGCCAACTAAGGAATGTTGATTTCATGGCCAATTGAAGTGAGAGGAGGATCAAAGATCAGTATAATTCTAGAGAGAGTATTTTGATCCGTGATTTGTGGAAATGGAAGTGTAGAAGGGTGAATGACAAGATTATGAGAAATAAACATTCTTACAATGTTAGAATTTATTTTTGATTGAGCTATGAATTTAGAGTATGTGAGTCTGATTGGATGATAGATACAAAGAAGAATATCACAATTTTTTTCTTTTGGTTTTGAAGGACATTTTGGAGGAATTGGTCGACGGATTGAGGGTGTGTTCCATTCTGGAGAAATTTCATCAATTCTGTTAGGAATTAATTCTCTTGATTGAACAAGATCAAGCACAATCCACTCAGTATATTGAGGAAGAAAATGAAAGATGGGAAGTGGAACTTTGGTGGGATACTTTCCATATTTAACAATGGCTTTGTTTGGATTTGCAAGATAATCCTCAAGCACATTTGAAAATGGAACAAAATGAGGTTATATTGGTGGAGAGGGAGAAGTAATTTTAGTAGGTTTACTCTCAAGTTGAGCAACCTCTGGAATTATAGGAGATGGATGTGGAGAGTGTGTGGGGGAAGATGCCACTTGATGGGAGAATTGGTTTGAAATGAAGAGAAATGAGTTTGAGGTGGAGAGTGTGGAGGATAAGTTTGACCTCTAAATGACTCTGCTAGTGATTGTAGAGAGTCAAGTCTTTGATCAATCTTATCAACTCTTAAGATCATGGATGACATGACATAATTGAGTCTTTGATCAAATGTGTTCATCTAAAGAGCTAGAGTTGACAAAAGGTTTTCAATATTCTCTAGTCTATTTTCTAGGTGCTATGGAATGGGTTGAGGAGTGGGGATTGAAGTGGTTGGTGTAGTTGGTTGATGAGTAGGTCTTATAGGAGATGGGGATTTGATGGGTGTGAAGGATGTGGTGCCTGCTGCTGTTGCTATTGTTTCATGTCCTTTTCTCAAAATATCTTCTGACTCTTCTATTTCTGTCCCTCTCTCATTTCTTTCTGTGGCTTCTTCTCTTTTTTCTTCTTCAACAGTTTCTTGTCTATCTCTTCCTTCTTCTGCAATTTCTGTTCTTCTCACTTGTTCCTCTTTTCTTAGCTTCTAGGAGATCCATCCTTGTGGTGTTAATTTGAAGCCAATTCTCTTCAACGTATCTTTACTTATTGCTTCTCTTACTATGTAATCTTCTCCATCTTCCTTGGAGAGCTCAATGTTTGTTGTTCTTAGAAATTTTCTTATGACCATCCCATAAGGTAGGTAATATTTGGTAGATGTCTTCACCAAGTATAGTTGATCAGTTATAATTTGAGCTAGATTTATCCTTTTTTTGTGCTTCATTGCCTACAAGACCTTGGCTTCCTTTTCAAAAATATAATTAATTCCTCCTATCTTGGGATATATGTTGTTGAAAATCAACATATGAGCTAGCTTAAGATCTAAATTCAGATTGCTAACATGTAGATAATTCACATTCTCCTTAATTTGTACCTTAGCCAAATCTAAGAACAGTCTTGTTTTGTTTGATGGCCAATCAATTTCTTGATTTTCTACCTCAAGAATATTGAATATGCTTCTTATATTCTTTGGAGATAGATCTATCTCAGTCTTTCCTATCCATGACTTCCTGGTATTATAATTAAAGTTGGCAGCCAGGACTTGAATTATTCTGGTATATGATTTATCCTTATAGCTCATAAAACTTTCCCATCTTTGGGCCATAAAACTAATCCCCTTTGTCACTTCTAAATTTAGGTCATTTTCTCCAATTGCCTCAAGCCTCAAAATCAAACACTCTTCCCTTCACTATTTTTCTTCCTTTAAAATATTAGCTAAACTTATTATAAGCAGAAGAGTTGCTATTGAAGATTACCTTAAGAATTTAATCTTCTATTCTTCTCCTTTTTCTTGGTATTTCTTCTTCTATTATCTCTCTTCTCCTTGATTCAGAGTTCGAAGATGACATCTTTGCTCACTTACTAACCCTCTTCATTCTCACCATTTGTAGCAACAAATAGAGTTTTTGGCTCGAATAAGGGAGTTCTTAGAGATTCTGGGGATGGAAAATCTTTGGGATGAATCAAAATGGGAGCAAGTTGATGGAGGGAAAATGTAGGCGATGAAGGGATTTTGAATCTCCTTTCTAAAGAAGAAGCTCAGAATTTTGAAGTGAGAGTGTAGAGGTTCTAGGTTTAGGGTTTTTGAAGAGAACATAAGTTTTGATGTAGTGTATCAGAAGTTCTATGTGACACAGAATTTACATAGAGTTTCTGAGTTAATGACCTCAGAAGTTTTGAGGTATTTTACATAGAAGTGATTTCGTGGTGCGAAAGTTTTGTGTAGAGTAGAAGTTCAACAAAAATTTTGTGTTGATGATCTCAGAAGTTCTAAGTAGATTATGCAGAAGTGGTTTTGGCATGCAGAAGTTCTGGATTTATCAAACCCGTTAGTCGAAAGTTTTGAGGAAGTGTTACAGAACTTCTATGTTAAGTGAAAGTAATTTTGAGATTTTATCAGTACTTTTGTGTGATTTCTGATGAACTCTTAATGCTTTGACAGAATTTTTGAGTTATTTCTAATTCATTCTAAGCATTGTAATAGAGTTTTTGAGTTATTTCTAAATTATTTTAAGAAGCATTTAGAGATTTTGAACTGCTTCTGACATACTTTTGAGTGTTATTTCAGAATTTTTGATATATTTCTGAATCAATTTATTTATCATTTATAAATATTTTTAGGCATTTAAATATTAGGATCAAACATGTATTTTATATGCATGGATCTAGTACACCAAGTTCTCTTCCAATTTTACAGACTTTGTCTTCTGGAAGAGGTTTCGTAAAAATGTCTGCTAACTGATTTTCAGTTGGTATATATTCTAAGGATATGTCATGATTTTGCACATGGTCTCTAATGAAATGATGTCTAACTTCTATGTGTTTAGTTCTTGAAGGTAGTACTGGATTCTTTATTAGATTTACTGCACTAGTATTGTTCATCTAATAGTAGTATCAACATATTTTAACCCATAATCATTCAATTCCTGTTTCATTCACAAAATCTGTGCACAACAACTACCTATAGCTACATATTCAACTTTAGTAATTGACAAAGTTTATTTCTTTAAGAACCAAGATATGATCATGCTTCCTAGAAATTAACATGTTCCAGAAGTACTTTTTCTTTCCACTTTTTATCCAGCAAAATTTGAGTCAGGTATCTAACTAATTCAAAGTTTGAACCTTTTGGATACTATAGTCCAACATTTGGAATATCTAAAAGGTATCTAAATATTCTTTTAATAGAATTAGATGTGATTCTTTAGGATCTGAGTGAAATCGTGCACACATGCATACAATAAACATAATATCTCTTCTACTTACAATTAAATATAAAAGAAATCCTATCATACTTTTATATAATTTTTGACAGATAGATTTACTTTTTTCATCCTTATTCATTTTGATGGTTGTACTCATTGGTGTGACTAATGGCTTTCCTTCTCCAAATCAAATTTCTTGAGTAGTTCTTTAGTGTATTTTGCTTGGTGAATAAAGATTTCTCCCTTTATCTGTTTTACTTAAAGTCCTAGAAAGAAGTTCATCTCGCTCATTGATGGTTCAAATTATAATACCTCATAATTGTATGAGTGTATAACAGTATAGTGTGCGTGAGCAATGATTGATCCTACAGAGAACGGCAAACTGATTTAATTAAATTAAGTTACTAACTAAAACAGACTTTGAAAGGATGGATTGTTGGTTTGAACTAATAAGAATAGTAAACTAGAAAGATAATCAACAATCTAGGGCTATAGAATGATATAGGATAGATTGCAAGTGGTAAAGGTCTAGGGTTTAAATTTCACCACTTAATGACTCCCCTTGCTATTTGGATATTGGATTCAATGCTTGCTTAGGTTAGTTCTTTCTATGATATGATTATTACTGTTTGGTGTGCTGGTTTAAATCAAGCACTTTCACTCATTCCAATTACCTATGGTGTGTAGCATAATTGAGGTGAAAACCCATTACAATAAAAAACTATAAACCAAGTAGAGTGGTTGTGCATTAGGTGTGCACCTTAACCTTCTACTTTTCTCATTCAAGGAAGCTTATGGTTGTACGTTAGGTGTGCACCTTAACCATATATAGACAATCAATAAGATTTATGAAACTGGTGATCAAGTAATCACACAAATCAAAAGATTAAAATAAAACCTATGAATAAAAACACAGACTTTCATTAAATAATCAATAATCCAAATAACAAGGTTTATCAAAAAGGGCTACATCTTCACCCTAGAAAGAAGAAATTAGTTCATGAAGAAAATAAAAGATACTCCCTTCATGAAGAACATCATACTGCAAATCACCTTCTTGAATTGCCTTAGCTCTCTTGAATCTCCTTCTTTGCTCCTCAAAAATCTCCTCAGAGTAGCCTCCGAAAAAACCCTAGACTCTCCTTAAAAAGCTCCTTTAAAAACTACTAAAGACAGGCTTAAAAACATAGCATTCTGCATAATAAAAAAAATAATAAAATATAAATCAGCGGTTTAATTAACCGTGGGTGCCAGTGGCACCACCACGCTAATCATTCTGCTCCTTTGCATCCTCATCTCTGCTCCCTAGACAAATTACACATGTACACATAATTCAGAATTTAGTCAAAACACTTCCAAAATAATTACATGAAACCCATACTTCATCAAGCTTGTCATGAAGTAAAAATTGTGAATGTGTGTGCTATGTCACTATTATGCTCCATGCATACTTGTGAACTTACAATATGTGAATTCTAATGCTTTTCACAAAATACATCATAAGGTTGCTTTTCATAATCCCTCTCCACTAATGTAAACAACTCTTATTCACTTAGATCAATAGGTCTTAGCTAAGCTTGTAATGGGGCCTTTGGTTTAGCTAATAAAGAAATGAAGCAAAGATAACAAAGTAAGAGATATAATAAACTTACACACGATTGTTCACTCTCTTAACTTTTGCTGGGGTTTTCTCTATCTTTCCTTAATTCTGGGTTGTATTATTATCATACCCCTAACTTGTTTTCTTTTTAATTCATGGGATGTGATCCCCCCCTTCAAAACATATTTCTTTATGACTTGTTTTTCTTTTGTCTCTTGTTTTCTTTCTCTATCATGGCATACTCAATTTTTCACATCCCCAAACTTATCTTCTTCTACTTCATTTATACTTATCAATAACCATAAACATAAAATATGTCTCTTAATAGGTAACACATGGTTTTTCAGGTGAAATAGGTTTGGATAATGAGGCTAAACAAAAAAATTCAAATGGTGGTTTTTCACATGCTTTGCACATGCCATTTTTTCATCAAGCTTAATGGGGACTTTAGTGACATAAACATACAAGGTTAGCTTGAAAGGCTTAAACTAATCAAAGAATGCCTAAATCAATTCCAAGTAAACATGTTGTCTAGGATTTCGCCTTGATGGATACTCAAACAAGTTCTAACATGCTTGTTTCAATCAAAATAAGTTAATGAATTCACAATATTGTCAGCTAATTTACATACATTTTGCATGATTATGACATAATATGCATGAAAATTATCCATCAGTCATGAGGAAGAAAGAATTTTGTACAAGAATCAGTAGATCATAAGGAGTATCTATCCTTCTTTCTAAATTATATGCAATGGTAATAAAAAACTAAGCATGCTAGTGATTTATAAGAGAGAAATATCCCAATTAATTTCAACACATTGGCACAAAATTGCTTTTGGAGGCATATCCTGATAGTTATAATGTAAATCTCATAAAAAATACTTAATATACTCAAAATTAACCAAAACACTCCAACAAGACACTTTAAACAAAACACATGATGATTCCCCCATACCTGAACTAAACATTGTCCTCAATGTGAAAATAAAATAGTAGAACCAAGGACTTCCTTGAAAAATGTCAGATTACTCATCAATAGAAGCATCTGACTCTTCATCATCACTAGGAGGAGGGAATGGTTGAAAAATTGGAGTGGCAAAGACAATTGAGCCTGCATCCTGGAAAAAAATTGCAGTCCTAGAACATAAACTGCACCATCATAGCATGATCCATCAAGAAGTTAATTTGCATCATCGTCTTTTGCTGCCAGTGCTCAGTGGAATCCTACATGTCTTAGTTTCTTCAAGCTTCAAGTGTCTTTGAGAACCTAACATGGGAAGATGGCTTGTAGAAGAAGAAGTGAATGAGAACTTAGGGAATGAGAGAGAAGGAAGAAGATTGATGTGTTTGAGAGATACATGGAGTAAATTGGTGGTGGAATGGGAGGGATTTGATGTACAGAAGAAGGGATAGAGTGTGGAGAAGAGAAGGTAAGAAGAGATGTTTGGGGTTTGAAGAAAGAGAAGGTAAGAAGAGGTGATTGGGGTTTGAAGAAAGAGAAGGTGAGTGGCTAGGCATGAGTGGGAGGTGTGTTACGATGGGTTTTGGGCACTGGCAACGCCGTTCGCTACCCATTTTGCATTTTTCTTCCCACCTACATTGGCGTTGGCGGTGCTATTCACTTTCTGCTTTAGCTTCTCCTCTATTCTAGCACCTTGTGATGATTCTTAGATTTGAAGCTTCATGTGCTTTGCTCCCCTTCTTCAAGACTTTGTTGAATCACTTTGATTTGCTCCACAACTCTATCACTTAAATCATGTTAACCTTACTTTAAATCCTTATTGGTTTTGCTTCCAATTCACTTGCTTCAAGTCTTTAACCTGTTATTAACACAAAAGAGCCAATTTATTCATTGCAAAAATTCAAAATATAACTAAACCAAACTACCCTAATGCTAACCTATCAACTAAAGCACAAATCAAGTCTTCCTAATAACTCAAATTAATTGAAAGAAAAAGAAAAACTCAAAAGCTTGGGTTGCCTCCCAAGAAACACTTTATTTAATATCTAGGCAAGATGACTTCCCTTTTTATGGATTTCAAGATTTTAGACTTCATTTAATGGCAATTGTAAGCCATTTCTGACATATTGCTTCACTCAGTGCCCATTAACTTTGAAAGTGTTGTCGTCTTTTAGATTCTTCAGCTCGACAGCTCCATGTGGAAACACCTAATTGACTAAGAACGAACCAACACCGCAAGATTATAGTTTTTTGGGAAATAAATGCAAACATGAGTCATAAATTAAAATTTCCATTCCAAGCTCAATATACCATTTGCGAATGAATTCATCATGATGTTTCTTCGTCCATTCCTTATAAATCTTTTCATTCTCATATGCTTCATTCCTCAGTTCTTCCAATTCATTGAGCCACAATTTCCTCTACTCTTCTACCTTTTGCAAGTTAAAATTTAGATTTTTGATTACCCAATATGCTTTGTGTTCCAACTCAACTAGTAAGTGGCGGGCTTTCCCAAAAATAAGTCTATAAGGACTCATTCCGATTGGGGTTTTGAAGGCGGTTCTGTAAGCCCACAATGCATTATTTAACTTCATCGCCCAATCCTTTCTCACAGTGTTTATTGTCTTTTCCAAAATTGCCTTAATTTGCTGATTGCTAACCTCAACTTGGCCCAATTTTTGCGGATGATAAGGAGTTGCAACTCGATGTGTAACGTTGTACTTTCTAAGCAGAGCTGCAAAAACCTTATTGCAGAAGTAGGTTCCTCTATCACTAATGATGGCCCTTGGAGTGACAAACCTGAAAAAGATCATGTCTTTCAAAAATCTTAGCACCACATTAGCATCATTAGTCTTAGTAGCAATCGCCTCAATCCACTTAGAAACATAATTCACAGCGAGCAAAATGTATAGGTTACCATTTGATGGGGGAAATGGTCCCATAAAATCAATCCCCCACACATCAAATAATTCAACCACTAAATTACCTGTTAGTGGCATCTCATCTCACTTTTCGATATTCCTTGTTTTCTGACACCTTTCACACATTGCATAGAAGGCATGAACATCCTTAAAGATAGTTGGCCAATAGAAACCAGACTGAAAAATCTTTAAAGTAGTTTTCTTCCCTCCAAAATGCCCTCCATAGCTAAATGTATGGCAATGTCTCAGTATGCTTTGCTGCTACTCTTCTAGCACACAACATCTGATAATTTGGTCTAGACATAGTTCGAAAAGGACAAGATCTTCCCAAAAATAATGCCTTGCCATAGACAGCAACTTATTCCATCCCTATGAATTCAACATAGGATTAAAAACACCTTTAACCAAGTAATTCACAATATTAGCAATATTAGCATACCAAGGTTCACTTCCCTTTACAAAAAATAATTGTTCATTAGGAAACATCTCATTGATGAGAATGTTCTCCTTGCTTCTCTCTTGCTTGAAATAAGTTCCTTTCACCAACCTGGACAAGTGGTCTGCTATAACATTCTCATGGCCTTTCTTGTCCCTGATTGTAAAGTCGAACTCTTGCAATAATAAGATCCACCTGGTCATTCTGGCCTTGGCATCCTTCTTTATAAGTATCTTAATACAGCGTGATTAGAATAAACAATTATTTTGAGACAATCAAGTAAGACTAAAATTTTTCCAAAGGAAATACAATTGCAAGTAATTCTTTTCCAATGGTGGAATAGTTCAATTATTATTCATTCAAAGTTCTACTTGCATAATGAATCACATGATGTAATTTGTCTACTCTTAATCTTAGAACAACCCCGACCACAAAATCTGATGCATCACACATTAGTTCAAAAGGAATGGACCAATTAGGCACTACAAAAATTGGAGCTAACATTAATTTTTGTTTCAAGGTATTGAAAGAAATAAGGCATTCCTCATCAAAACAAAAGGCTACATCCTTAGCCAACAGGTTACAAAGTAGTCTAGAAATTTTTAGAAATCCTTTAAAAATCTGCATGGCCAGGAGAGCTTCTAACTTCCTTAACTGAATTTGGGGGAGATAGCTTGGTAATTAATTCAATTTTTACCTTGTCCACTTCAATGCCTTTACTAGAAATAATGTGGCCCTACATAATTCCCTATTTGACTAAGAAATGGCACTTCTCCAAACTCAATGTCAATTCATCTCGATGAATCTTTTAAGTACCAATCTCAATTTATTAAGGCAGTCATCAAATGAATATCCAAAAATATAAAAATCATCCATGAACACCTCAATGAACCTTTCAGTCATGTCAGAAAAGATGAACATCATACACCTTTGAAAGGCTGCAGGGGCATTGCACAAACCGAAAGGCATCCTCTGTTAGGCAAATGTTCCAAACGAGCAAGTGAATGTAGTCTTTTATTGGTCTTCTGGGGCAATGGGAACCTGATTGTAACCTGAAAAACTATCCAAAAAATAATAGTAAGCATGACCTGCTAATCTTTTAAGCATTTGATCAATGAAAGAGAGAGGCAAAATGGTCCTTTCTTGTAGCTGCATTGAGTTTTCTATAATCAATGCACATTCGTCACCCTGTAGTCATTCTCATGGGCATCAATTCATCCTTGTCATTTTTAACAACAGAGAGACTAGATTTCTTTAGCACAACATGTACTGGACTTATCCATTTGCTATCAGAGATTAGATAGATAATACCTACATCCAATAGTTTGATAACCTCAACTCTTACAGCCTCCTTCATGTGTGGGTTCAATCTCCTCTGTGCATCTCTGAAAGGCTTTGCATCCTCTTCCAGAAGTATTTTATGCATGCATACAGTGAGGCTAATCCCCTGATATTTGCCAAGGTCCAGCCTATAGCCCCCTTGTGCTCTCTTAACACAATCAATAACCTACATTCCTCATCCATAGACAAGCCAGAAGCATTTATAACTGGAAAAGTATTATTTTCACCAAGAAATGCATATTTCAAACTCTTAGGCAATTGCTTCAAATCTAATGGTGGTGGTGTGGCCATTACATGTTCCACTTTTGGGCTGGCTTGTTTAAGCTCTTCTTAGGAGATTTCCTCAACTTCCACTTGCTTCGCACTATCAAGTATTTTCTTCAATTGCATTGCTTCTTCATCTTCCACTAATCCATCCACAATTAGCACCAATTCCAATTTATCATTTGCTTCCTATTGCACAAAAGTAGATAGAACAAGTGATTCCAATTCATCAACTTCAAAATAGCCACTAGGATGAAACTGATTCCAAATCATGAACTTCAAAATAGCCACTAGGATCAGAAGGTAATGAAATGAAATTGTAAACAAAAAATTCCACTATCTCATCTAAGACAGTCATTTTCAAGTTCTTCTTTTGTATATCAATGATTGTCTTAGTTGTAGTCATAAATAGTCATCCTAGAAGAATGGGTGCTTCTTTCTTTGGAATCATTTGCCTTTCTATATCAAGCACTATAAAATTAGTTGGGATAATCAATTTATCTATCTGCATAAGAATATTCTCTACAATACCTCTAGGATATTTCATTGGTCTATCTACAAGCTAAAGAGATATTGTAGTGGGTTTCAATTCTCCCTAATCAAGCTATAAATAAATAGAATAAGGCATCAAATTTATGCTTGCTCCCAGATCTAACATAGCTTTTACCTTATTTATTCCTCTAACAATAATTGAGATATTGAAACTACTTGGATTCTTTAGTTTTGGGGGCAGATTTGTTTGTAACACTGCATTGGCTGCTTCTTAAATAATTACTTTCTCATGAGTTTCATACATACACTTCCTTAGGCTTAGTTCCTTAAAGAATTTAGCATAAGCAGGTATATTTTTGATCATGTCAAGCAAAGACAAATTTACATTTACTTTAGAAAGAATATCATAAATATCAGAAAATGACTTATCAACTTTGCTCTATTTCAACTTTCCTAAAAAAGGAACTGGAGGAGCGTAAGGTGGGGGTGCTTTATAGTTGACTGGTCGATCAACTATTAGAAACACTGTCTTCCTTGAATGCACATCCTCTTTTGCCTTTATCTTTCCCTTGTCATTTCCTACAGATACAATTGAATCGCCAGTTTCTTTGCAAACTTTATTGTCAATTACCTTTCCACTTCTCAGTGTAGTGATCGCTTTTGCTTGGTCGGGCTGGCTACGCAACTTCCCATGGGTGTGGCATTGCACAGCTTCTACAATTTGCCCCAACTAAGTCTTTATCATCCTCATGGATGCCTCTACATTCTGGAATCTTGCTTCAATATTTTGGAATCTTGTTTCTTAATTCTGGAACTGAGTGTGGGTTTCCTGAATAAAACTTTGCAAGTTTCTTCACTAGTAGGTTTCTTTAATTGAAAACACATTCCAGATTGAATCTAATTCTGATCATTGTTCCATGAAAAATTGAGATGACTTCTCCAACCAGGATATGGATCATCAAGCGATGGTTGGTTGTAGAATTCATTATATTGGCTTGTCCTACAGATTTTGTTGTATGAATGACCAAAAATATCACAAATAGAACATACCCTATTTGGTTGTTTCTGGTTTATCACCATGGAGCACAACATCTTCATCTGCTTAGCAAGCTCAGACATCTGCATAGAAAGCTTAGTGTTAGAATTCAATTCATGCATTCCTCTAGACTTACTTCTAACACTCATCCATTGTGAGTTTGCACCAAGTATCTCATTCATATTTTCCATGTATTCTCCCATCTATTCTTCTTCCTTGAAATCACAACTTAACAAAAAGAAAAAAAATCAAACAGCTAAAAATCCTAAACACATATACAATCCTGAAATAAAAAAATTATAATTAAACCTAATTAAACTAATTTGGAACCATTCCTTGGTAATGGCGTTGAAAACTTAATGATTCAAATTATAATACCTTGCAAGTGCATAAGTGTATAGTAGTACAGTGTGCATGAGCAAGGGTCAATCCCATAGAGAACAGCAAACTAATTTAATTAAATTAAGTTACTAACTAAAACTAACTTTGAAAAGATGGATTGTTGGTTTGAACTAATAAGAATAAGACACTAAAAAGATAATCAACAATCTAGGGCTATAGAATGATATAGGATAGATTGCAAGTGGTAGAGGTCTAGGGTTTAGATTTCACCACTTAATGACTCCCTTTGCTATTTGGATATTGGATTCAATGCTTACTTGGGTTCGTTCTTTCTATGATATGATTATTATTGTTTAGTGTGTGGGTTTAAATCAAGCACTGTCACTCATTCCAATTATCTATGGTGTGTAGCATAATTGAGGTGAAAATCCGTTCCGATCAAAAACTATGAACCAAGTAAAGTGGTTGTGCATTAGGTGTGCACCTTAACCGTCTACTTTTCTCATTCAAGGAAGCTTATGGTTATGCATTAGGTGTGCACCTTAACTATGCATAGACAATCAATAAGATTTTTGAAATTGGTGATCAAGCAATCACACAAATCAAAAGATTGAAATAAAATTCATGA
The DNA here is from genome assembly GCA_036873735.1 of Pouteria campechiana. NCBI lineage: Eukaryota > Viridiplantae > Streptophyta > Magnoliopsida > Ericales > Sapotaceae > Pouteria > Pouteria campechiana. Next base: position 10,938 of record JAYJMB010029999.1, on the reverse strand, counting down.
ATAAAAACACAAATTTCCATTAAATAATCAATAATCCAAATAACAAGGTTTATCAAAAAGGGTACATCTTCACCCTAGAAAGAAGAAATTAGTTCATGAAGCAAATAAAAGATACTCCCTTCATGAAGAACATCATACTGCAAATCAGCTTCTTGAATCGCCTTAGCTCTCTTGAATCTCCTTCATTACTCCTCAAAAATCTCCTCGAAGTAGTCTCCAAAAAAACCCTAGACTCTTTTTGTAAAGCTCCCTTAAAAACTACTAAAGACAAGCTTAAAAACATAACATTTTGCATAATAAAAAAATATTAAATCTGCAGTTTGATCAGTCACTAGCACCAGCAGTGCCACCACACTGATCATTCTGCTCCTTTGCATCCTCAGCTCTGCTCTCTTGCTGCTATGTTTACCTTCTTTACTGCTTTGCTACTCCATATTTGTTTGCTTTCTCTCCTTTTCTACACCCTTCCACTAACCTAAACACACAAAAAAAACATATGAAATTGATATAAAACTAATCAAAGATTGCATGGAATTAAGTTGAAAATACAAAATATAAGTGAATGAAATTCACTCATCACCCATAAAAATCATTTTAAATTTTCCTTACAATACTTTAGAAAAGTCTTGACATAGTTTATCATTAGTTGCACCAAATATAATATCATCTACATAAATTTGAACAATTAGCATATTATTTTTGTCATGCTTAATAGAGATTGTGGTGTCTACTTTACCTCTTGTAAATCCTTTTTCTATTATGAATTTGCTTAATCTTTCATACCATGCTCTAGGGGCTTGTTTTAATCATAAAGAGCTTTCTTAAGTTTGAATACATGGTTTGAATTATAAGGATCTTCAAACCTAGGAGGTTATTCTACATAAACTTTTTCATTAAAGAAACCATTTAGAAATGCACTTTTAACATCCATTTAATAAAGCTTGAAGTTCATGAAAGATGCAAATGCTAGTAACAATCTAATAGCTTCAATTATGACAATATGAGTATATGATTCTTCAAAGTCTATTTCTTCCTCTTGACAGTATCCTTTTGCTATCAATCTTACCTTATTTCTTATCACTATACCAGATTCATCTAGTTTGCTCTTAAAAACCCATTTGGTTCCTATAATAGATTGATGGTTGGGTCTTAGAAAAAGTGTTTATACATTGTTACATTTGAATTGATCTAATTCTTCTTGCATAGCTATAATCCAATTTTCATCTTCTAAAGCTTGATCTATGCAAGATAGTTCTAATTAAAAAATAAAAAAAATTACCACATATTTGATGATACGAAGATCTAGTTCTCACTTTATTATAAATATCACCAATTACTTGGTTTTTAGGATGATCATGCATGAATCTCCAATCTTTTGGAAGGGAGTTGTTACCTTCATTATTTACCTCATTAATGGATGGTTCATCATCTAGTTCTTCTTCAACTTTATCTATTTTTTAAATTGAAGAACCTTTATCTTCATCTTGTATTTTTATTTTCTCCACAAATGTTATGAGTTCTCTTGTCTTATCATCAAAATTCTTATCTTTCTAGAGGGGTTAGTACTTTCATCAAATTTTACATGAATGGTTTCTTTTATAATTTTATAGACTCTAAATGCCTTGCTAATAATAGAATAACCAAGAAAAATGCTTTCATTAGATTTGCTATCAAATTTGCCAATGTTTTCCTTTCCATTGTTAAGAATGAAAGATTTTCATCCAAAAGTATGAAAATAAGAGAGGTTTGGTTTTCTGCAATAATATAATTCATTTGGAGTTTTGTTAAGTATAGATGTAGTAAAAATTTTATTAATAATGTAGCATGAAGTATTCATTGCTTCAGCCCAAAAATATTAAGGTAATTCATATTCACTCAACATTATTCTTGTCATCTCTTGTAATGATCTATTTTTCTTTTTAGCTACTCCATTTTGCTGAGATGTTCTTAGTGCAGAGAATGTATGCAAAATTCCATTACTTTCACTAAAGGTAGTGAATTTATGGTTTTCAAATTCTCCATCACGATCACTTCTTATAGCTATTATATGAGAACTTTATTCATTTTGTATACATTTGGAAAATGTTTCAATGAAAGAAAAAGTCTCATCTTTTAAAGTGAGAAACATTATCCAGGTGAATCTAGAATAGTCATTCACAATGACATATGCATAATGTTTCTCTCTAAGACTTCTAGTTCTTGTTGATCCGACAAGATCCATGTGTAGCAATTGAAGTGGTTTAGTTATATATACTTCTTTATTTGACTTGAATGATTCTCTAACTTGCTTTCCTTTTAAGCAAGCATCACATAATTCATTTTGGTCAAATTTCAGATTGGATAAGTCAACTACAAGATCTTTGTTGTATAGTTTTTCAAATCATAAACTTGTTGGCATATCCTAGTCTTCTATGCCATAATAAGGACTCTTGATTATTCATAATAAGACATTTGACTTGGATATCACTTAAATCTACCAAATACACATTTTTACATCTTTTACTAAGTATTACAATTGAATTTGAACTATCTATTATAGAACATATATGTGATTCCAACACAACCGTATATCTATTATCACAAAACCGACTAACACTTAAGAGATTGTGATTTAATCCTTCTACTAGTAAAATATTTAAAATAGTAATGGAGGGAGGTTAGCTAATCTTACCAATCTCAACCACTCTGCCTTTTCCATTATCTCCAAAGGCGACTGTTCCTCCATTTTTGGCTTTTAATTCTGTGAACAGGAGCAACCACTATCAATATACCATTGGCTCTCAAGCACACTTGTAATAATAAAATCAAGCTATAATTTTTTATACCCATTTAGGAATGGGTCCAGGTGGGTTAGTAGTAGAATATTTTGACACTCATTGCTTTTTAGATGCTACTAAATAATTATCTATTCATATTGATGTATTTATTATGTTAGCAATAGTTTTTGGTACCAAAATCTGATTTTGTTTGGGTTCTAATCTTCTTTGAAGATTGTTAGTTTTCTTCCTATGGTTTTCTCTAATTTTTTTGTCTTTAGTTTAAATAATGTAGAAGTTAATATTTTCCTAAAAGCATGATTTTTTATTTTTGTTCACTCAAGTTCTATGTTAATGTCTTGAGTTGAATATTTTCTTGTTTTAACTTAGAGCATTCATGGATTGTCTTTTCTAATTGTCTTTTTATTTTTTTGTGTTTTACTTTTAAAGTTTTAAAATCTAAATATAATTCATCTAGCAAGTCCTCTAAATCAGAAGTCTCAGTTTTTGAGTTTACCTCATCTTCATGAATGGCCATGAAGCTTATTCTTGTATGATGCTCATCCTGATTTCTTTCTTTAGAGTTGAGTGAACTAAATTGAGCTTTATTTTCTTTTTCTATTTCACTTGAACTTTCTTATATCATATTTTTCAGCATTTCTCATGCAACCATCGCTTTCTTCTTCTTTTTAAATTTTCTGTTGTTAGGAGTATTCTTTTTATCAAAGTAGGAATTATAGTTTTTCTTCTTGTCTCCTGGCCTTTTATCTAATTCTGGGCAGTCAAATCTCATGGGTCTAGATTTGTTGCAATTATAATATATTGGAATCTCCTTCTTCTTTTCTTTGCTCTTGTTGTTGCTTTTGAAGTTGTTCCCAAATTTCTTCTTTCTAATCATATTTCTGAATCTTTTGGTCATCATTGTCATTTCCTCATCATCTTCACTTAGTGAGGCTTCTTCTGAAGATTCTTCATTTTCTAATTCAGCTTGTAAAGCAATCTTCTTGCCTTTGAATTCATCTAGAACCTTTTGCTTCATTACGACTTCATGGGTCATAAGTGATCCCATGAGTTCTTCCACTGTCATTCTATCCAGCTTTTTTGCCTCTTAGATAGCAATTACTTTAGGCATCCAGAATCTAGGTAGAGATCTCAATATTTTCTTAACTAACTTGAGTTCTTCATATTTCTCTCCCAAGCGTTTTAGTCCATTTGTGATTTTTTGAAACCTTCTAAACATTCAGAGATGATTTCTAAATCTTTCATGAAGAAGGCTTCATATTCCTGTACTAGAATATTATTTTTAATTTCTTTCACTTAACTTGTACCTTCATGTACTACTTGAAGTTTATCCCAGATTTCTTTTGCTGAGTCACAGGTAGAAATCTTTTCAATTTCAGATAAAGATAGCGAACAATAAAGATAGTTCTTTGCTTTAGCATCATATTCTACTATTTGAATATCTTCAGGTGTATATTTATCTTATGTATTTATGACATTCTTTCCATTCTTAACTATAAGCCACAACTGGTAATCTATGGCAGTCAAAAAGTTTTGCGTTCTCATCTCCCAATATCCATAATTGGTTCCATTAAAAAGTGGAGGTTTGGAAGTGGATTGCCCTTCAATAGATGTGTTGTGGAACATATTGGTTATTTAAATCTCTTCACAAGTTAATATACTAGTAGTTGAAAATTAACTGGCGAAGCTTGTTCTAATACCACTTATTGGTCCCTGATTGAATGGTAGCTCAAGAGTGGGGGTGAATTGAACTTTCAAAAAAATTTTGGCCAATAAAAGAATATGTGTGCTTAAAAAAAAGAGAAAGTAATTTGCAGCACATACACGCAATATTTTTATAGTGGTTCGGCCCTTCCTGGGTTCCTACTCTACTTCTGTGAGTTTGCCTCCTTTACTAAACTCAAGTTCCACTATAACACTTGTTGATTTTGCAAGCTCACCAACAATATACTGGTTTTCCAAGTTTACCAAAAACTCTTACACATTAGTTTTCAAGCTTACCAACTAACTTATACATATTAGTTTCCAAGCTTACTAACTAACTTACTGCTTTTTCAAAACTAACCGGAAACTTTTACAAATAGTTGGTTTCACAGAACTTACCAACTAACTCTTGGTTTATCAAATGAAATGTACAAAAATAATACCTCTTACTTAGGCTAACATGTATGAAAGTTAAAGCTTAATTGAAAGAACAAAGTAAGCAAATAGATCATATTCAAACTCTTTTTGAAGTAGATGTATATCTAATGTTGAAAATTTTGAATGCTTTGCAGTGATGTAGCAGCTGGAGTTGAATGATGGAAAGTTGTGAATGCTCTTCTTTTAATTAACAAAATAATTTTTAGTGTAATCTCTCTATTATTTTTGATGTTGTCTTATCTTATATATATATATATATAGGATTTAAAAATTTTAGCCGTTGCAACCCTTAGCACCATTTTCAAATGGGTTAGGCAGATTTGGTAATGACTTTTATGGATTATCAAGGTTCAAAAATTTTGAGCAGTGTCCTTAGAACTTCAATGCTTGGATTTATACTTCAAAAGAATTTTTGAAGTGGTTCTTCAGAAGTTTTGTGGTAAGTATAATTTTGGCAGTATCCTCCTCAGAATTTCTATCTGTTGTCTTATCTTTTAATAGTTATAATTTAGGCTTCTGAAAAACTTCTGAGTAGCTTCTAATTTCCCTATGAAGTTTAAACTTTACTTTTGTTTAGCTTCATTAAATCATATTGACTTAAACATGTCTCTAATAATACTTCTGACTTGTTTCTACATGATTTCCACACTACTTTTGTGTGCTGTAATAGGTTCTGCATTACTTCTGTGTAATGCTATTTTGCTTCTGGGTTACTTCTGTCAATCCAAAAATTCTTGTAACATAGTTCTAATCAATTGACTTGTCTTTTGGGTTACTTTTGTGTGGCCGAAGTTTCTTCTGTCTTAGTTTTGTGTGACTGAACATTTCTGTAATGTTTTTCGTGTGATAATGCTTCTATTTTTCTTTTGTGTGTCGTAACAATGCTTCTATGCAATGTTGTATTGCTTTTGAGTAGTACTATAGAGTTCCTCATTGCTTCTATAGAATGTGATAGGATTCTATATTGTTTCTGTGCAACATAATGATGCTTCTACATTACTTCTGGCTTGATTCTGAACAACTATCTCTTCTTCTGGGTTGTTTCTATTTTTCTTTTGATCTTTAGGATTGCTATATTCTGATTCTAAGTTAGTTCTGAGATGCTTCTAGCCTGGTTCTAAGTTACATCCAGTATCTTCTAAGTAATTTGGTCTTACTTCTGATTAATTCTTAATTTCTTCTTAACTTATAATCTTTTCATTCCAAGTCTCTAAGTAAGTTCTGAACTGCTTTTTAGTGACTTTTGAACTTCATATTATTTATGCATTCCTTTATTACTTTCCTTAATCTGTTTTGATATTAATACTGCAACACTTAGAAAGTAATTTGTTAGTACCTTAGTTCTTCACTCCTTTGTTTCTTCATCATCAAAACTAAGTTATTTAATCTCATTCATCATCAAAATCAAGCTTAGTAAAGGGATTAGACTTAACACACAAACCACAACAATCGGCAAGCACAATTACACAACACATTAATAAATTCAATACATGAAGAAAATTAAATTTAAAATAAGAGTCTATCATCTGTGATTGGGTGACCTCTAGCCAGTAGTGAAGGGGATGATGGAGGCAGTGAGGGAGAAGGGGGAAAATCAAATGGGATTTGAAATGCCCTAGTAGGCAAAGAGGGGCCTTTCTTTAGAGCGGGCGGTTGGGTGGGCATCCACACACACCTTTTTTATTTATTTTTATTTAAAAAAAGAGAGACCACTGGTTCTCTAGTCCGCTAGTTCCCAATTGAACTGGCTAGTTCTTTCAATTGGAGCAATTTTTTGAGAGGACCATTAGCCAGCTACAGCCAAACCAATGCCATGGTCGATTGCCAATCCGACTAATCAAACCGACCAGTTTGGTCCAGTTTTCTTAACATTGCTCACTAATAGGGCCCATAGTGCCTAGCCTATCTGTTCTTAAAGTTCTTACCTCAACATGGCCTTCCTAAGGCTAAACTACCCCTTCTTTAACTTCATTCTGGGTCAACCCAAGTATCTCATCGGCCCGGGAGGCTTTTGCCTAAGTTTCCCTAATAACCACCCCCATCACTCGAGTCCTACTAGTCCTCGATGACTTATTGGTATGTTGTTGTAGGAAATCAAATTTAGAATCTTACTCCAATTAAATTACCTATAGTAGTGTTAATAAGGGTCGATCCCACGAGGAGTATCTAGCTTAATTTTATGCAAAGTGAACAAGAATGGGATTCAGAGTGTAATAAAAACAATGTTATAAAAAAATCTATCAAAGAAGAAAACCTTAGTTCAAGTCAACATTCACCATCAAAATCTCATAACTGATCATTGATGCAATTATAAATCAAATCATACTTTGAATATTCACCATTGGAATTATTTTTCCTATCTCTCCTTCAACATAGTTAATTAGAAACCAGTGTTTTAATTAACTCTAACCACCAAACAGCCCAAGACTAGATCTAGAGGTTTAATCTAATAGTAACCTTAAAATTTGTAGAGATTAGTGAAGCTAAACAATACAAGCACCAGCGGTTGTACTTAATTTAGTCAAATATTCTTCCTAAGATTTAATAATTGCAATAGCAACAAATTATTAAACCCTAGTTGCTTCGCAAATTAGAGAGATTAAATTATTATGGATTTAATATCTAATCTAGTAATGGATTGCAATGAATAATAAACTAGTAGGACTCCTAGCAATTAAATACAATAATCATAATAAAAACAAAGAAGAATAATCAATATTCAAAGTATGTCTTAAATAATTAAAACAAATTAGATCTCACAGTATATTAATTTTGAGGCTTCTGTCTTCTTAAACCAAGAATAAAAGTTTAGTCACACAAGCCCATGAAATCACAAAGAAAATAAGATAGAAAAGAGAGAAGAAGAGATTCTTTGTTGAAAGCCGTCAAAAAGTCTTCCTCAAACCCTAGCAAAAGAACCCCCCAAAATCCTAAGAAACTGCTATTTGAAATAGAGCAAAAATATGCAAAATATGCAATTTTTGCAAAAATTCAAAATTTGTTAATAGCCGTTGGCACCAGTGGCTCCAATTAGTGGCCTACTGGGTGGTGGTGTGAAGTGGGTTGGCACCAGCGGTGCTAATTTGCTGCCTTTGACTACTCTTTGCTCCTTCACTGCTCCTTTGCACTTCATCCTGCCTCTTAATTTCTTCCTCTTAGTTGCCCTTGATGTAGTCTTTATCTCTCAAAACGTTCAATATAAATTTGTAGAAATTTTTCTTATATTTTTAGAACATCTTTAATCATCTCAATTGGAGTTCAAATGAGAGAGTTATTCCCAAAATACAAAGTGATACTGAAATTATCCAAAATCCTTCAATTGACTTCTTTTTGCACTTAACCACTCCAATTGTCTCCTAAATCAAAATATAAGAATAATGAGTGCATATAGGAGTCAAATAAGTGTAAAAGATTAAGTATTAAGAAAATAAAATATGATATTTTGTATCCTCATCAAATTCCCCCATACTTAAATTTGGTTCATCCTCGAGCAGAACTCAAATTCGCTCTCCCCCAAAAGATTATCAAGGTTGCAATTATCATAAAAAAAAACAACCAAAACTCTTCAAAACATATAACACATCATAAACAATTCACTTTTACACAACTTAGAATCATTCAATAAGTATTCTCTCTTAAAGATGGATTAAACTAAGTAAGTAGAACTCTCACGGAAATAAACACTCTACTCTCATGTGTTTGAAACATTCATTCCAATAAAAATGATCTATTATAATCTTGCACATCTTCTCATTCTCCATAACTGGGATCACATGCATATCACGAATCATAAGGACTTTTCATGGGTTGTAACGGCGTTTAGGGTAAAGGTGAGAAACATTGGAGATGTAACTCAAAAGCCATTGAAACTAATGAAGTATAAATAAATCAACTCATGCTCAAATATATAAGACATGTAAAATCACTTATTTTCTTTAGCATCTTTCACCTTTGAATATATGATGTATAAACAGACCGCTTCCCTTGAAATTTTGATATTTAGTTTTTCTTTTTCTTTTTCACTCATCATTTTTTTTACAATTTTGAGAACAACGATCTGTTCCATTTCATCAATCATAGATATACCACAAATTTTGACACCCCCACACTTTATTTTTCTTGCACACCCATGCATAGCACAATGATAACCCATGCTCTACTAGCTCTATGACTTGGGTAAAGATATTGCTTCTTTAGGTTTTAATCTTGTAACATAGGTTCACAATAAAAGTATATAAAGCTCAAAGGGGCTCAACAAGAGGAAAAATTTAATCACAAGATAGGTCATTTGGCTCATGTTGTTCATAAGAAAGAAGGGCCTTAATCATGTTCATGCATGCATGTATCAATGTGATCTCAAAGAGAATCAAGGCAAGTTCTAGGAAAACAAATCCATGGAAGAATATCTCTCACAAAGAAAAAGAATAAGACTAATGTGGATGCGTCAGTCTAAAGGCTCAAACTCTTACTAGCTTTTGCCTATGAAATTTAGTCATCACCATTCTCAAGGAAAATAACTAAACTGAGCAATTGCAAATTGGAAGATTACTTAATCAATCATGTTATGAATTTTCAAAATTAGTTAAATCTTGCTTATGATATCCTCAACCTCAAATCATAGAAAACTACCAAAACAAAGGGCAAAACTAACTCTCTCAAAAAAGAAAAAAAATTCAAAAGTAAAACCAAAAATAAAAACAAAAATACAATCTAAACCTAAACCTAAATCCCCTCCCCCACACTTAAAACTTACATTTTCCTCAATTAAGGTCAAATGCCAAGAAGATGCAAAAATAACCATAATATAAGTGCAAAAATAAGAAGGAAATAAGAAAAAAAAACACAAAGTCCCATTGGGTTTCCTCCCAAGTAGAGCTTTTGTTTATAGTTGATAAGCTCATAATATATCATATTTTTTATATCTAAATTCACATATTTAAGATCTTCTTTTAGTGTTTTTCAATGGATATTGCACTTAACAGAGTTTGTTTTATTGATATGTAAAATAAAACTGAAGATTACAAAAGATGTTACTTTAAAACAATTTCTGGGACTGATGGAGGCATATTTGAAAAATTTGTTCAACATGAAAGTTTTAGTCTTTATTCTTATCTTTCCAATGCATCCAAAGTCATATAATTTTGAATTTATATAAAAAATTTATGGCTAAAATAGTGCAATTGTTTGTAGAGCTTCACATTTGTCAGCTACTTTATTTAATAAAAGGCATCACTTTGAAGGATCACAACTCATAGAAGATGGATGATTCAGACAAAGTGATCAACATAAAAGTTGTAGCTCCAAAAATTATATGCCTAATACAAAAAGAATTAAGCAATTCTGATTTTTTATGAGAAAGTTATGATCAAAATAGTAGTACTCTCTCTAGTAATCTCCGAAGCAGAATTTTTACTTCGAAGTTCACCAACACAAAAGGTGGTACTTTGAGGGCCCACAAATCAAAATACAAGAAGAATCAGGAAAAGTAATTAACAGAAAAGTTGTAGATATTGAAATTATCTATTTAACCTAATAAAAGCACTCAATTTGGAGTTTATATGAGAAAGTTATAATGATTCTACTAAAATTGCTTTGGAATATCAAAAACTCCGAAGCAGATTTTTTCTCTGAAGTTCACTTCAGAGAACTCTGAAGCAATGATTTTTTCTCCAAATTTTACTTTAGAGAACTCTGAAGCAAAACAAAAATCTCCAAAGCAATGATTTTTTCCTCTGAAGTTCACTTTAGAGAACTTCAAATAAATAATTTTTTCTCCTAAGTTCACTTCAGAGAACTCCAAAATAAGTATTCAAATTTCTGCTCGATTTTCATACCTCCAAAGTAGCTTAACAAGAAACAAAGCTTGAAATCAAAGCTTAGAATTGTAAGTACACAAATTTAGTTATTTTTTTCATGCATTAGATGTTGCTTTCCAAACTATGATCAGCAATATATTTTTAGCAATGGAGTCCCACAATGATCAGCAATTGCAATCATCTGAGATATTTTTGAAGCAATT